>JXSR01S075206.1:57344-69921 GCA_000969725.1 Ophiothrix spiculata | reverse complement strand
TATGTCGCATGTACTGGGATAATGGCAGTCACTACGTATTGCGCAACATTTGCTAATAATTTTACTGATATGTTTTTCTATGCTGTATGTAAGTATATGTCCCGATACCCTATCACTTTCGCTACGCTTTCAAGTATAAAGTTAATATAAGGGAATATTGATTTTTCTTTAAGGCACGGTTCCCAATTCATGACGGAATGTCTTCCGACATATGAAAGGGCTTGACGCAAGAGCAAGAAATGTATTTTAAGTCATGACGCAAAAATATTAGGAAAAACGCATAACTACCTTCTTTAAAGTTGTCTTTATAATAATAGAGGCCTTGGCGCAATTTTTCCTGCATCATTCAATACACTATAATACATTTATCTTTGAATTGTGACTCAATATTTTTCTGCATTATGATGCAAGACAATTGCGTAAAGCCCTTTTGTATGACTTAAAAGCTCCCGTCATGAATTGGGAACCGTGCCTAACACGGTTAGGTCCTGTAATTTGTTTCAATTCGTAAAATGAAGGCTAGAATGATACAAATTCAATGTGTACTAACATTTTACATAACACCTAACGTTCTTCTTAAAATGTTGCCATTTTTGAAATTTCTTGACGAATCAAATGTTGCAGTTTTTGTATTGGAATATGAAAATTTATGACATTTTAATTCTAATAAAAAATCACAAGTAATCATTATAAAAATAGTAAGCACTTGCGAGGATTTAAAAAGAGGAAAGTGCTTAATTCATGGTTGTATGAACATAACTTATGATTGAATGAGCCGGAGGTTGAGTAATGAAGCCACCCCTAAGTAAAATGTATTCTTCCAGAGGACTGTGCTTTTAAAAATGCTTTAAGATTGTTTTCTCATAACAATATATTTTACCTTTAAAATATGTTCAATTGGAAACATGAATGTAAGTCAACCAAGGACAATAATGTTTCAATGCTTCCTCATCATCTTGTTATTGGAGAAATGGAAAACTCCTTAGCATATCGTTTTACCTCGTTTAAGCCACCACGACAGTTTAAGACATTTTAAATTTTTTATCCACACTTACCTGACGTTTATTCAATCGTTAATGAGTCCCTTACTCTTTTATTCATAGGTAACAAACATTTGAATAATGTTTACTCCAAGCAGAGTTAAAAGTTACCCATGCATTCAAAAACTCGACAATTTTTCATATTGCTATACAGACATATTACAACTTTTGAATCGCCATGAAATTTCATAAATTATGACTTTTTAAGAAAAATGTTACGAGTTGTGTAAAACTTTATTGCATACTGAATTTGTATCATTCCAGCCTACATTTTACAGCTTGGTAAAAATTAAAAGGGTCCAAAATATCACAGAAAGAAAGTTCAACTCAATATAGTTCATAAACCAAATCAGTACAGACAATGTAAGTCATCGACAACAGTGATGTCCCTACTTTTTTGTTGCAAAACTGAGCAAAGTTCATTGAATAGTTAACTAGAAGCATATAGGCTCTAGACGAGTTTGGACACTTTTCCCGGTTTGGGAAGGTCGTAAAATTCCTGCGTTAATTTCTGGCAGAAGTATGCGTTCAAACTGTTTCGTTTGCCTTGATTAGGTCTCATAATCCTTTTAACACTTAAAGGGACTAGCTTAGATTACACCTATAATTAGATATTTATGAAAATGCTCTAAACAACGCTTAAAAGTATATCAAAATCCAATAAATTACACACAAATGGCTCAAATTGAGAGATAATTAATTTGCAATATATCATTCTTTGACGGTGGTGTGTTTCCTAAATCCTAACTTTTGTACCTCAGATAGATTTACTACATAAAGGATCAAACAAAGCTCATGGAAATAATTTAAAACATATTAAAAGAGAAACAATTTCATCAAAAATAATTTGTTTGGCCATCACAAGTGTAGAAACAAGATTTTGATCAGTTTTCAAACTAGAAACACTGTTTTCACACCACTTTTTGTCGCCGGCGACAAAAATTAAAGTAGGTAAATAATTGCAATTTTCTCCAATATTCCTCAAAATTATGGAAAACCACTTGTAGGGTATATTACTATAAACATGTTCTATAGATTCAAGTAAAAAATATGCAGGTAAAAAATTAGTGGGAAGAATCTAGGCCAGTCCCTTTAAGTGGTCAAGGGGGGTCCATGGACCCAACAATTTTGTTGGTCCAACAACGAAGTAATTTTGTATCGTCCTTCTATTATTTGTCTAACTTTACTTTACCCTTCACTTGGTGGCAAAACAATTTAAATCGACCCACCCCTTCCCATGGTAATTAGTATAAATAAGCATTTTTGAGGACGCTCTTCAAATTTGTTTTGCCCATAAAATCGTAACCGAACAACTTTTTTCAACTTTAATTTCAGGAATGTATTTGTACTAACAAACGGCAAATTTGAGCCAAATGTTATTGAAAATTCCATTTGCTGACTCAAATTCCAAGTGAGTTTTCCATTTTTTGGCGGGATAATGTTAACGCGACACAGAAAATTTGGTCTGGCCGCCATTTTGAAACAGTTTGTCCGATTTTCGATTTTTTTCTTTGTTTTGAAGTACTTTACCTGTGACCAGAGTTTCAACGTACAATTATTTCGCGAAAGCGCATTTTCGGTGTTGGGTCCATTAGGACCCCCCCCCCCCCTTGACCACTAATGGACATGTGAAGGACCTTGACCACTTAAGTGTTACAGGGCCTGCTGAATATTAACTCGGCTACTAGCTACTGTTTTGAATAAATATTCCCACTCTTCACTGAAACTCATCTACTGAAAAATAAAGGGGTTATCTTTTATTTTAATTAACATATTCTTACAACCACTGCAAACAGAGTAACAGCCCTACCGCATGCTTTCAAACGGCCCGCTAACTGACTTTTCTCGTATGCATTGTATACTTGAGGAGGCCATTAAGGGCATCCTTGAATGCATTCTTATGCTGCAGAAATCGTAGGAGAATCTTTTAAGTATGACTAACCTCAAGCTTAAAAACTGTTCCAAATCTTATGGAGCTTCAAATAACTTATTATCACTGACTTACCATAAAGACTGACCTAGAGAATACTTGGTCCAATAGTTATTAGGTTACTATATCATGAGCATCGCCCTCGAAAGACTATTTTCGATTTGAATTTCATTTGCAAAAAAGAGACCTGCGAGTTAAGTTTAAGGATTACACATACGGGTGATGTAAAAATTAAGGTTACTTAATTGTTAAGCTCAATTGGTGCGAAAGTACAGTAACAGTGATAAAGGGGTCATGAAATGCTACAGATAAATCTTAACAGAGAACAAGACCATTTTTAAATCTAGGTATGTTTGACATACACCTATCAATCTGCATGGCACTTTCGGAATTCCTAAGATTTATCCAAAACGGAAAAAGTTAACTGAATAAAAGAGCCATCGAATTTAACATTGAAATATAGGTTACCACCCCTTGGCATTAACGTAAATGGGTAAATTCCATCAAATCTTTACCGCTAGCTAGGTTGCTGAAGCCATTCATGACGACATGAAAGTTATCAAGGCGGACACATGCTTCAATGTTGGACGCAAAATTCAATAAAGTTAAATTAGCGCGGAAGTCGTCTAACTGACATTATATACAGACGAACAAAGACGTACTATAGTTGTTGTTGAACAGCTTTTTAATTCACGAACTGTTGTCTATATGGGCTCTGATGGATTGGTCTAATAAAGACTTTGCTGGCTGTGTAATTTTGGTTGAATTTAATGGCGCAGAAACTCGTATATATATTAGGTTGGTTATAATACTTTCACTTGGGCATATACATGTATTACCTTGGTTGCAATATTTTGATAAATGTTTCCCCGTTCACATACATTCCGCACAAGAAAGTAAACAAAAGTATGTGTACTTTTGTTTACTTGTGTCAATGTGTACTTAAGTGTACGAATGAAGTTAACCGACATTAACCCTCGTCTAACCAAGCCATTTTTTGTAACACGTCTAACCAAGGGGGGGGGGGGTTGTTGCAACCCCTACCCCTAAATTTTTGGAACGGAACCCCTATGAACTTGGTTTTGCTATCAATAGATAGGTATGGTCCTCTCCTATCCAACGATACCAAGATCACAAAAATCGGCCAAGGCGTTACGTAATTATGACGTCATAAAGGTCGAAAATCGGAAAAATCGAATTTTGGCAAAAATGGCCACCAAAATCAAAATTTTTCTAAATGACGGAATTTCATCGGGTTTTTTGCATATAACGAAGGGAAATGACAATTCTAACATGCTCTGCAAGTTTCAGCCACATAGCATGCGTATTTTTTTCAAAATGGCGATTTAAAATTGTCAAAAATGTCGCTGGGTTGCAACAACCCCCCCCCCCTACACCCCAACTTTGACGGCCTACCCTAACCCCACCTTAGGTGGTACCCCCCTAATTTTTTCATCAAAATGACCGCAAAGGATGTAAAAGAGATTACCCAAAAGCCTAGGGTCGGTTGCTTTTGCGTTTTTATGCTACGGGGAAAAAACCTTAGGGGGGGGTTGCAACCTCCCCCCCTGGTTAGACGAGGGTTAACTATAACAACGAATTTATAAAGCCATTAATTGTGCTAGTTTACAACTGTTACAACCAAAGAAATATATGTGAACAAGTCTGTACGTCGTTACCTATGTCGTCGACGAAATAACAAAGTCAGCAAAGTCTTTATATAGACCAAATCGAACGACAAATTTACACAGAAAGCAAAGTCATTGTCAGATCAAATCTAACGACAAAATTACACAGCCAGTTAAATTTTTATTAGAAGAGTCCATTAGAACCCATAGTCATAGACAACTGTCAATGAATATATTAGTCATTCAACAACTACACTAGTGCATTATTTGTTCGTCTGTATATAATGTCTGTCAGACGACTCCCGCGTTAATTTGACTTTATTGAATTTTGCGTCCAACATTGAAGCAAATGTCCGCCTTGATAACTTTCATGTCGTCACGAAAGGCTTCTGCAACCTAGCTAGCGGTAAAGACTTGATGCGATTTACCCATTTTTTTCTGATACCAGTAGCTTCTGACCTATATCTAAATTGTAAATTTGAATGCACTTTTGCAGCTATGACGTTTTAAGTGGTTCAAGATGAATCTTGAAAATGTTGAAGGTGTTACTAACCTTTAAGTATTTTGCGGTATTTTAAGTTTCAAATATACTTTAATGCCTTTTTTTTCTGCAAAATGATTTGATCTCAAAACAGATATCGTTGCGTTGCGTTATCCGTATAGGATTGTCAGTATACCTTCATACCTAATTAAGCTTAAAACCAGAAACGGACATTTTGGAAGAAGCTTTTTTTTTTTCTTTCTTTTTTTTAAATCAGTGTCTCTAAAATTACAGAGCACGGGTTTAAAATGAAAAAGAAACAGATACGTTTTCTCTGATTACATTTAGTAAGAAATACCTTATGATTCTGATCAAAATGAATTTCGGAACTTTGAATATTCATGAGATCCAAGTGACACGCGGTAACTTGTAATCTTCCGAAAACTTCAAAATAAAAGGAGAAATGAAAATGTCAAATAAAAGGAAAAAGTCAAATTCAAATATTTTTTTCAATCAAACGTTACATTTTAGTTTACAATGCTTCAACTGAATTCAAACTTTGAATATTTATGATATTTAAGTGATTACTGAAATAAATAATTTATTCATGAAAAAGATGAGAGAGAAACATAATGCTTTTGCCAAGGTAGCCATGGTTGCCTGACTTTTTACTTGTAACAGAATGGTTTGCTTCATTCAGCACAGTAGCTTCCGCTTGGTTACTCAAAAATCAGATTCAATATTAGTTTCCTAAAAGTTACCTTTTTTGACTAAAATGCACACTTTCGGCATTGCAATTTACTCTTAAGCAAGGACTAACGCTTTACTGGTTTGATAGCTGCATTTTCAGTCAAATTACCATTCTGTTGCCTGAGTACACTCCAAACATTTCTTTCACTCATCATGCTCATTCTGATGGGGAAAAAATCGTGACATCCCTTATGATTGGGAGCAGGGTAAGCAATGGCGTAACCAGACTTTTTGGTCAGCAGGGGCAAAGGTATTTCGTCCCGATTTCCCGACACATGTGATATTCATTTCGAAAAATCAATTGGAATGAACCATTATCTGGACAAGCAAACAAAAAATGAACCCGGACTCCTGGTTATGGGGACACTGTTGTGCCTTTCGATGTACGAAGACATTAATATGATTCAGACTTTTTTTTTTAATTTCTGGTGGTGGCTCAAAGCCAAATGCAAGAAAAGTTATGTATATAACAAAATTATAAAACATAAAATGGCATACTCAATAAATCTTGTAAGCAATACAAATATTACAATTACATAAAAATGATGAAAACACTTGAAATGTAGCAAACAAACTCCAAATGTTATGAAATTAAATTACTACGTTATGTAGGGACAAAGTACAATATAAATATCCAACTATATATAGAACTACATGTATGAAACGAACATTCTAAAACTATAATTATATGCAATGGGGAGAAAAATAATTGAATGATAAAGAGATGAAACTTTCATCATTGTTGATATCACCATTTCCCTACTCCATGAGCAAAAAACATAACATTCTGATATTTAGAAGAAAAATTTTCTACTGTCACTTATTCATCACTTTATAATTCTATTGTATGGTAGAATTTCCAGGTCCGCAATATTCTAAATGATATAAATTTGTTGATTGAAACTTCTACTGCACTCACCGGAATTAATTTTCCCAGATAATTTCAAAACCAAACTGATCCCTTTAACAGTGGGTGGATGTTGTGAGGTGCTGAGATCCAGTGTTTTGTTCCAGAGGTGGTGTTTTTATTTGTAGATCTCAACAAACAATTATAAATTGGAGAGAGTTCATATCCTTTTGAAGTGTTGATTTTTGGGTGAGGGTTCTTCCTAATATGTATTGCCTCTCCAACTTTCCTGGTGTCAGTTCTGTTGTCCTTTTCAAGGATTTTAACTCCTTCCCAATTGATCTGATGTACTAATTTGGCATGGGCTGACACTTAGGAGTTAGCACTGGGAGCAGCTGATTTATGCTCCCGAATTCTAATTTTCAGTTTTCCTCCTGTTTCGCCTAAATTCGCTTCTCTCCAATTTATAAAATTTGTTGAGAACTACACATAAAAAACACCACCGCTGGAACAACACCTAGAAACACAGGATCTCAGCACCTCACAACATCCACCCACTGATGAAGGGACCAGTTTGGTCTTAAAATTATCTGGGAAAAATAATTCCTGTGAGTGCATAAGAAGTTTTAATCATCAAATCTATGTTTTCAACCTGCACGTATGAACTTACATATATTTGTCTAAATAATAGTTTGAATGTGAAATATTGTGATATGAATATATAGGGGAGAGGCTACATTATAAAATGATTCTAAATATGTTCTGTTTTCCCTTTGCATTTCAGTCATAGGTTTCTTCAATGGTGTGTTCAACTCATTACTGTTTCCAACAACTACATCATTATTTAGATCTGATCTAGCGAGAGAGGCATGGGCGTTTTGTCAAGTACCACCAGGAATAGCTATTATTATTGGTCCGGGTATAGCAGGTAAATATATGTCAAGTACCACAACGAATAGCTACTATTGTTGGTCCGGGTATAGCCATAGATAAGAGAGCACATGGATATTCTGCTTCATAAACCATTGAAAATATGTGTGTCTCACAATTAACTATAAAGGATCTCTAGCCTTCCCCACAGTCAAGACTTATGCAATCATGCTAAAAGGTACATTGGCTAGTATCGTACCCACTGGAGGTGTTTGGCTGTATACATCAATGGTAGACTTGCTGTTGCAGAGTCAGTTCACTAAATATAGCCGAATTGTTTTTCATGGTGCAATTGAGGTGAATCTTGTGTAAAATAAAAGATACGGTGAAACTTCTTAATAAATTATTTCACTTTGAAGGAAGCTAAACATTTCTTCATTTACCGCGGTGTTTTTTTACATTTTAATATATTAATTGCATTATTCGACATTGGAATTGTTGATTGAGCAAAGACTACGCCATGAGCTAACTATGTATATCCCGTTGTCTTGGACCATTGGTTATCATTGATAATAACTACCGCGCTATTCAAACCGTTCTAATCTCAAGTGCTGCTGAGACAGACATAGCTTCAAAAGGATTTTCCTAGCTCTATAGAAATTCTATTCAGTGCTAATCAAGGTTAATCGTGTCTATTATCTATGGTATAGCAGATAAATAAATGTCAAGTACCACCAAGAATAGCAATTATTATTGGTCCGAGTACAGCAGATAAATAAATGTCAAGTACCACCAAGAATAGTTATTATTATTGGTCCGGGTATACAGTAGGTAAATAAATGTCAAGTATCGCCAGGAATATCAATTACTATTTGCCCGGGTATAGCTGGTTAATATCTGTCAAGTACCTCAAAAATATAGCTATCATCATTGGTCCGGGTACAGTAGGTAAATAATATCAAATACCACCAGGAATAACTATAATTATTGGCCCGGGTATATCAGGTAAATATATGTCAAGTACCACCGGAATAACTATTATTACTGGTCCGGGTACAATAGGTAAATAAATGTCAAGTACCACCAGGAAAAGCAATTATTATTGGTCCTGATATAGCAGGTAAATATAAATTAATATGATTAATATGAGATGATAGGTTTCAGAACCAAATCAATCAGAGTAAAATGTTTGATTATAGAGTTCGTATCCAACTTTATATAATATTGATATTAGAAAGAAAACAAGCTTGTTTCCTGCAGCATCATAAAACATAAAAGTGAAAATGCGTTTTTTCCCAATACATAGTATAAATTTATCTAAAAAGAGAAATGCATTTAAGTTCCTGTAGAAACTGTTTTCAAGGCAACATGAAAATCTCGGGGGAAATTCGTCAAATCTAATAATTACATTTATATTGACAACATTTTTTTACAATACGTAGATCTATTTTTTTTAATATATGACCCTCTAGCTCAAATCAGCCGTAAAGTGGGCCTCTGGTTTACTTTCTTACTTATCTGATCTGCAAATTCCAGTTAGGCATGGTTCCCAATTCATGACAAAAACTTTTGAGTCATACGAAAGGGCTTGAGGCAATTGCCTTGCATCATGATGCAGAAATATATTGAGTAATGATATAAAGATAGACGTAGTATAATGTATTAAATGACGCAGAAAAGTTTTGCCAGGGCCTCTTTCAAGATTACTTCAAAGAATTTAGTTATGCGTTTTTCGAACATTTTTGCGGCATGACTCAAAATACTTTTCGTCATGACTCTTGCGTCAAGCCCTTTCGTATGTCGGAAGATATTCCGTCATGAATTGGGAACTGTGCCTTATAAGGATTAAAATTACACCTCGATGAACTTTACCTGACATCCACAACGTTTATCATGGAGTCAAAGATGAAAGTGAGATAAATGCACTCAAAAACAAATAATTTATATGGTTTTGTGTTGATGTCCTTTTTTAGATGTAGATGTTTTTTGGTCAAACTTCAGTTCAATTTTTTGAAATAAAACTTTGCACAGGTGTTTTGAAGAATGCATTAACAAGGTGAATCTGAAAACAAAAATGACCTTTGCATGTATTTTCACCTGTAGTGCACAAAAGAATTGTTTACGGCTGCCAGTAGCTAAAAAGGAACATATGTGTTTGTCCAGCCCGTATGATCAGTAATTGCCAGAAACTTCATTTTGCGCGCGCTACAGGTGAAAATACATGTCCAGGTCGTAATTTGCCGAAATTAATTATTTTGACAGATTCACAATCTTTGTGCTTACTACAAAATACCAGCAGAGTTTCATTTCAAGAAAATGATAGGACATGTGAAATTAATCTGCATATTTTGAAGACAATCAACAGAAAATATAGAGCTTACTGATATTTGAACGCGTTGGGATGGACGATCACATATAAGATTTGAGTAAATATTTGAATATCGCTTTCATTGCTTTTCAACTGCTCTGTTTAAGCCAATCGTTTTATTATGACGACACAATCTAGGAACCATATGTTTCTGTTGAATCTGCGAGACAGCATTAATCAAGCAACTGCCTGTCAGACAGAAACAAATAATAGGATCTGCATGATCTGATAAATGTAGATTATTTGGATATAAAAGCTGTATTGTTTGATCAATCGCATTAACATCTTATTATTTCTTCTTCTTTTTTTAGGAATTATCTACGATTCAACCAAATCTTACATTGTGGATTTCTTTGTAAATACCGCCATCTTTGAAGTCGCAATGGTAGTGTTTGTGTGTATACCCGGTCTCCACTTGTACCGAAAATTGTATGACGCACGCAATGGTGCTCCTGGTGGCAGACGGAAATCTAATGTAGTCGAAATGACTAAACTTTACATGGGCAATGGGGGCGAAGTACACTCACCGAACATGAATTCATCCGCAACACCTTCAACATCAATACACCCTATGCCCAACGGATATCAAAGTATGGGTCAATGATATTGATTTATCGATTTTCAATTAGTAATAATTTACCTTGTGAATACGAAACCATGACAACCTAACTAAGTTAAAGAATCCTTGAAACTTGAAAGAAAAGCGATTGTGTGTTCCCAGTAAACCTCAAATGTCCTTGAACAGAGACGATGGAGTGAATGTACTTTTAATAATTGGATTACATACTATGCGATGATGCTTTCATGACGTCATGCGGGAATATGGACCATTGATACTTTAAGTGACACCGGTGACTTATTTTAACGTGTCGTTGTGTTAATGCGACTATGTTCTGAGTAGCGATGATGACATATTTCAAGCGCTGGCGATGACACAATAGTAGGTGCTGTGTTAATGCTGCTGAATGTATTCTCCACATCAATGGGGCATTGCTACTTCTCGCACAGTATGAAGACATGATGGACACACATCACTAAATAAAGGCTTTTGGCCCGTACAGAGCAATGCGGGACCATGTGTTTGGTTGCCCTGTCTCTATAGCTTCAAAAATGGCGGAAACTAGTTTTTTGATCATTTTTTGTGGTTCAATGTAGTCAGGCTAGTTAATGATTACTATAATTTTGCTGTTTTTGTTAATTTTTAGAGCAGATTTTCAGTGTCTAGAGAAATTTGGTAGCGAGTTTGAGAAAATGACATTTTGAGCATATCCTATGTTCGAGGCGACCTAGCAAAAAATTATCAAGGTTACCCTATATATTTTTTTCACTTTGTGGGCTCTTCTAGATCATGAACTCAAAATAAATCCAAGAGTTAAAGCAACCAGTCGCTTTATAGCCAAGATATCCGCCATGATCGGAAAGCTGTTTTCCATAGGAATGAATAGGTGATCTATTTGGTGGTGTGTGTTCTGATGTTATGTGTTAATTTTGTAAAATGCTACTGTGTTTACACAGCTAGCATACACATTTCAGGCGCTGGCGGATGACATGATGTCACGTGTTTTTGATGTATATGCAAGACTGTTCTGATGGAACATTCATACTTCAAGCAGGGACTTCACGCGACATTGGCGGTATGAACTTAATAATGTCGGGACATGATGTTAAATGTCGTTGTGTTTATGCTATTGTGTTCTATGCAGCCATCATGTAAATGCCCAAACTCGTGTAATTATTGATGTTTTGTATTGTGTGTAGACACCATAACCCTTGACCTATGACACCATAACCCTTGTGACACCATAACCCTTGACCTTTTCATGTGTGATACCGTAATATTCGCCGACGAAGCCGTTATTTCATGTCAACGATTCACAACCAATAAAACAACTTTTTCACTTTTAAACGACAGCTAAACAAAAGGCGAGTGGCAGCTTTAAAAAACAGATTTGAATCTGTCACGAAATTCTCCGGCAACAATAGTATTATAATGAAGTGTCAAAATTACATATTCAACGTAACCTTAAAAACTTGTTAAGGTATGGTTGTAATGCAGGTAGAAGAGTGGAACGTCGTTAATGCGGTGGTCACAACACGTCGTACTTGCGCATGCGTGTTGTCTGCGTGCAAAAACGTAGGCACAATTATGCGATTCGTATACGTTGTAAGTACCGACTCCGTACGAATGTTGACACACGGAGGCACGATCTTTATCTTCGTGCTTTGCTACGTTTGGGATACCGATTAAAATTTTGTTTGCAAATTTTCCCACAGTTTCTAATTCTGCAGACAACACACTTAGCACTTAACACCGTACGTGAATGGTCCGTGCAGGTACGGTTTCTTTATAATAACGTGGTAATCGCAAGGAGTTGTAAGCATGGTGTCAGTTGAATACAATGTGCGCGATGTACGATGCACGTAACTAATCAAGGTGTGTCGTGCGCACAATGTACTCTATACCGTGCGAACACCGTGTGTCCTCCCTGTTCTTACCACGTCCTTTCAAGAAAACGTACGAATAAAAATTCGTACGACGATATGTGATCAACGCGTATGGGAATTGGCGTGTCGTCGGGAAGAAATTACGTGGTACTGAAATAACGTGCACTCTTAAAAAGAAAGGATCAAATTGATCCGATAAAGTATCAAATATGAGCTTA
>JXSR01S075204.1:60326-82141 GCA_000969725.1 Ophiothrix spiculata | reverse complement strand
TTGTGTAATTACCAGGAACCACATTCTATGCCAATATTTCATTAGGAAGAAACCTTTTTGCAAATGCAAACTATAGATTATCAATGTCAATGTTATGATCATACAACAAGTCATACCATAATATTCCATGACCTGTCATATCATTATGATTAATTTCCCCTAATAATTGAGCTGAATCAATATATACGTAATGATAAAATTCAATGTAGCTGTTTGGTTATGAGCTCAGAAATATATGTCTTTTCAAAATAACGTCATAATGTAAGCAAATCAATTGTTATGATGGCGGCTTTGGACACTGGTCAGTCATGGTTCCATATGAACCTGTTCAGTTTTTTGCTCCATGTTTTTGCTATATTGTTGTCATTCACAGCCTGTATCAGCAAATTCTGTAATATTATCATATTTATTGAGCTGAACAAGTGAGATCTTGGGTATCTTTATCAGAAGTGTCAAACTTGATTTGATTTATGTGCCTGATAAGTTGTTTTTAATCAAATAAAATGATATTTTTTATGTAATAAAAACACTGGGCCTAGATGCTTTTTCTCTATGTGTGGTACTTGAGCTATAATAAGTAATTAAAATACATTATTGAAATTGAAAATAAAAGAAATACAATGACTTAAATATGCATGAACCTATTTAATTCCACCTTCGGTTTTCTTTGCTCAATCATGGATTAGTCTACTCTTTAGTTATGAAAGAACATGTTAGCAAAGTCAGCATCTTCTGTCAAGTGATACTTCAAATCGTTATGTGAGTGCAATAAAGTCGTATCTGCAATGGCTGCCCTAAGATTTATTTAACACCTTGTCACAAGAAAGTGAAAATCCCTCAAAATTTCCCTGTCTTATGTCAGTGGCTCTTGAAAATATTTTTCAGGTGACATCGACACCTGAAAACCCATTTTGCTACTCATTGTGGTGGCCACTTTTTATTCCTTGTGAAATTAAATGCACAGGGACATTGACTGAATTGTCTTGTCAAAATATATTCCAGCATCTTGTAAGAAAATATTCATCAAGTCGTCACTTTCTTTTTTATTTTATAGCCCCATGTCACACAATCAAATATCCTCATTTACAAAAAGAAAATAAACCAGTCAAACAATTTGTAGAGCATGCTGTATTTGAATACACACACACACTTATCAAAGCTATATCATGAACATTTCATTAAGAAAACAATCATAGACTTTGTTTCTATATATCTTGCTTGATCACAGATTTTGTTTCTGTATATCTTGCTCTAATATTCTACTTTCATATGGCAGAATATAACAATCATGTGTTAAATAGAGCAGGCAACCTGCTATAAGGCTGTCATCATCAATTAACATCAGTATATTAACGCCTGTGGAAAAAATCAAAGAAGGGAACAAGTATTTATTCTTTTATTTTATTTTTTGATGATTTCAGAAGATGCTTAAAACAAAATGTTGCATGTGTTTTACAAAAAAAAACATTTTATTGCTTGAAGTGAGAAATTGTAAGTACAAGTGGAGGACAGGTTGTTTTTGAAAGAATCCATTCCATTCTTTGGCTTTGTATAGGATACCATTAATAGCCCTGAATTCAAAGATTTTCTGAAAATATATTTGACATTAGAATTGTAGGAGTAAAAACGGATAGAAATGCACCTTGGTACCCAGAAACATGTAGAATAATAATAATAACGGAGTGTATTTAAACTGGAAACAATGGAAGCAAAATCAAAAAATCAAAAAGTAGTGTTGTTATGTTTTACTTTTGAGCTAGAACATAGGCAATATATAATTGCAGATATTTCTTACAGTATATTTATTCAAATGTTTCATAAATTATCTTATTAACAGACAAAGGAATAGTTTACACAATTGTAATTGACAAAAGAAGTATCAAATTAATTACTGCATAAATGAGGCCTGTCAATCAAAGTAAGGGATAGGTCATTGTCTTTGACAAAATCAAAAGTCTAGGCATTTTGCTTTTGCTTTCGCTTGTGTAAACACAAAAGGATTGTTAGGGATTGCAATTTCTTAAGTGGGGAGTATTTATACTTGACTCCAATGAATAGAATCAGTAATGTCTTAACAAAATATTTTACAAAAGCTTACAAAATGCATTGCTGTGTATTTACACAACATTTGAACTAGGCTGGTGTGTCAAAACAAACAAGAGTGCAGATGGACAATTTTTAAGAGCTTGCATACAAATGGTTTACTAAGTTCAACTACTAATAGAACGAAAATGACATGTAACCACTTAAAAAATAAAGAAATCCATCTCATAACTCCAGATATCATGAACATTGTGAATAGATTCAGAAATACCTGTTCATTTGTTCACGGCCAATTTGGTTTTAGGCAAAATCAAATTCCATCAACGTCCATGAACAATAATTGTGAAGCTGGACTTGGTTAGCACCAATGGACCCTTTAATGTGATCGCTGATAAAAGCCAGGAAAGGTGACGATAAACTAGTTTGATCAGTTGGGAACTAGATTGCATTAGAAGTGTTTTCATAAAACGCACAATAACAACAAAAACACTCTTGAAGAGCTCTGTATTTCTGTAATAGCAAGTCCTCTCTGACGCTATTTATTTTACAAGCCTGGACGAAAGTATATAAGAGTTGCATAATGCTACAGCTTTACTTAAAAAATAACAAAACATTGCCAACACAAATAAACAATATACTCTTACAAACAAACATCACAAATACAATATCACAACTAGTCATACATTAATCAAAATGAATAAAAATATACAGACGGCAATCTAATGAACAAAAACTGCCCTTAAATGACGTTAATAGAAACAAGATGTTGAAGTTATTACGGGTTACAGCTGCAAAATTATTTGAATAAGCAACAATATCACAACATCATTCTACGAATAACAGAGCCAATCTTAGGATAAAAGACACCTGTTAAAACAACTTCACTCGAAATATTTCAACTTCAAATCCAGGTTTTGAGCATTTTATCTCAGATTACATTGCTCAGGTTAGGAGGACTTAATAATGATGGACTTAGGGAAGCATTGTTCCTTGCTTACACACATTTTGCTGCAAAAAAGTAAGATGCGTATTGCGTTGTAGTCAAGTAATTGTTGCGCACAACAGGACGCAGAGTAGGACTACTACGCAATCACGCAGCGTCAGTCCAGGTGTAGCGCCCACGTAGCGCAATCCCCTACCTTAGCCGAATTTGTAGTGTGCAAATAGACCTGTTTCCTATCTGTACTTTCTTTAATCTATGGGGAAGACCATGAAGTACATATATTGCCTAATTTTCACTAACATGAGTTCGTTGGCCATATCACATACTGGCATATTCAAAATGGTTGCCTTGTGTGACCTAAATTGTAACCCTGTTGTTATAAATCAACACTATAAATTAATTTATTTGGTACAATTATTTCACGGAAAATATAACATGTTAGATCCAACTCAAAGTCATAAAAAAACATGTACAAATGAAATTAGGGATAATTACAACAGTTGTTTAACAATTAAGTCACACAAGGCAGCAACTTCAAATACACCAGTATGTGTTGTGGCCAACAGGTTTGTGGGACCAGCTCAAGAATTTTTGTACAGTTCCAATTGTTTATATTTTGTGATTCAAAAGACTTCTGATAATCATTATCCATAGGTGTACAAATAATATTATTCAGCCATGTCATACAATATCTTAAGCTGTTATGTTAAGTTTCCATAATCAACTATATAAAAAATAAAATTACGTCACACCTGGAGCTTTTTAGGGGCTTATTGATATACATTTTTGCATACTGATACTGATACTGATACTAGAATCTAGTCTTTGTCAAAAACTGTAATTAAAAAAACCTCACTGAAATGGGAGATAAATATAACAGCGAATGTTTTGCAAATGAAATGTAAAACCCACAAATATAATTCAACTTGAAAACAAAGTTGATTAAGACAAATCTAGCTATTACGTTAGCCAAGAACAACCCATAAATAAGAGGCTTTGGTGCACTTCAATACATAAATTATGGATATCATAAAGCCAAGATCATTTGTATGAGTATAAGCAACTTCATCAATCATTTAAGAATTGTGTATCAACCTGCGGTACAAAGTAGTAGAGTTGCCAGACTATATCACACATTAAGATGTAACCCAAAAGATTTCAAGGGAGATAAATAAATGAATGAAATGTGTACGCACTTTCCAAATTAAATCCAAAGTACAATCAAATTATTTTTCTTTTTGGTTTATTTACTTTTTGGGGGGAGGAGAGGAGTTGATTGTCTGTTTATATGGTTAAGTATGAACATACAAACACATGAATAAGAGAAAGCAATTTGACTCCACAAGTTTTCCCTCTTTGAATCAATGTAATTTGTCCTTCACCAATTTGTCTATTCTGATGTTTTTTCATAAGTAATTTTGCAAGTAAGAGTCATATAGTCATGTGAGTGCAAGTAAGTTGCACCTGCAATAGGTAAAATGGTAATTTTATTTAACATATTAGCGTTTATGAAATGCTTATGACCACATATGAAAGAAACACATTGTTAAGGTTGTATAATGAATGGAATGATCTTCTGTAAATTCCTTACTCTAGAACCAATGTTAGCAAATCAGATTCCTAATCAAAGGGATTTTTAGGTAATTGTAAAGCAATTTGAATATATTTAGTGTACTTTATTCAACATGGCAACAATGATACAATGTTGCCAAGATGTGTTTAATTATTCAAATTGAGATGGGTATATTTGCTAAGACATATGTTATGCACAATATTCAATTTACCCATTAAATTTGATATGTAGTGGTTTGAAAATAATGACATTTCAATTAAAAATGTGAATCATTCTGAAATAAACTTGGTACTTTTATCTATCATTTTAAAAAATAGTGCATTTAAACCCAAGCATCATAAAAAACCCTTTTTGAAATGGTTAAAGGAAATGCACTTATGCCTGAAAACACATTTGTTAAAATGACAAGGCTGATGTTTTCTTTTTACTTTTATTTTGTTTTCTACTTGGTCATGTTTATTAAAAATAAATTCATAGCATGTCTTCTACTGCCCTTTTTCTTAAAGAAATACACTGGCATTAAACAGTACCGTACTTTCAGCACACATACCAGCATGCTCAGGGAGGCAAATCAGCGATATAATTGTACACATGCTTGAACAAACAAAAAACAAGGGAAAAGGGATCATTTTTGCTGAGCAAGTAGGAAAGCACAGATAATGTTCAATAACACTGAATTTCAACAAAAGGGTGTTTTTAAATATAAAACATTGATTTTTAATATAATGGGGTATTTTTCAAAAGTCAATGATAAAAATAAAACTCTGAGGGGGTAAAATATAAGATTAAACTACAACAAAATCTTTGTTTTAGGGAATTTTTCCAATTTGTTTACGGAGAAATTGAAAACCTTTGTTCACATATTTGTTCATCATTAGATTTAAGAGCCCCTCCCCCCAGGACTGCTCCTCAAGAGCTTTAATACAAAACGAAAGAGAACTCATGTACGACTTGGCGTCCAACGACATTCGCTCGTCCAAGAGATATTCACTCACAATATTCTTTCTGACATTTTCTCTCAAATGGAGGGAAAATATATTTACTTACGTTGCTTAAATATTGATTAAATTGATGTTAGCATTAGTAAAATCCATGTCAACATTAATCTAACCAATATCCAAGCATTGTAAGTGTCATTCACTTGTAATTTGAGCGAATAACTCAGAACAAAAATGGCAAGCAAATGTCACTCAGGCAAGCGAATGTCTTTGAACGTAAAGCTTAGAAAATATCAGATATAGCCTGAAACAGGTTAATCACATCACATTATAATAGTTCACCTTGTTACCTCGTTAATGTTAGGAACACTGACTAGACACCATGTTAAAGCAACATTAGATGATTTTGTTTAAAAATGGACCCCTAGTTAAAGCTGTCATGATTAAGGACATCCATATGCAATTATTCCTGAGTTTGCTTTAATTATCATGAAGAAAATGCACCTAATGCACATACTTTTCTCGACATGCAAAATTATCAAATTGGAATTTCTAATTTATCAGCAAGTGGTCATAACAAGAAGGTATGCAACTTAAAACTCTATTAGAATCACAGCTAGATCTACCATGTTTTCCATTATTGATATTTTCATCTTGAGAAACCATGAGTCAAAACATCAAATGCTGATTTTCAGTTTATTACTTGTTTATCATGAAAATACATTTTCTTATTTAAAAAACATGAAATATATGAAAATGTATGACTACTAAAAGGGTTTAAACACATGAGCTAATCATAGATTCAATTGTGAAAATATGTAGTACTCCTCTTATCATTATTATTAATTAAAGTCAATATGTCATATATTGAGGTAGAGAGTTAAATTAAAAACCTAAAAGAAGTTCTGAAGCCACATATGTTATAGAAACTTTACTCTACTTGCTCCGTGGTTCGGAAGTCACGTAAAGCCGTTGGTCCCCTGTACGAATAGACTCCTTCATGGGGTATGCATGTCATGCAAGTACTTGTATCATTGATTGATTGATTGATTCTCTCAATCAGATTTTAACCATGCATAATACAGCATACCCAACACATATTTTGGTTAGGTATCTTTTCAAATTATTGGATACACTTCAGTTGATTTTATTCCGAGTTGAATTTGAAGTTTTACAAATATTGAACATTTAATAAAAAGCAAAATGTGTATTAGGTAATGGGTATTATTAGCCTTACATGCATGGAAAAAGATGACAAGAAATTCCCCCCCCCCCCCCCCCCACCCCCCTAAAATAGATTAGTCTTACAAAATTATGCAAACGGGTAACTTCATCAGAAGTAATAATAGTTAATAAAGGAAGAAAAACAAAACCACAGAATCCAATATGGAAGTTAAAAGTAAATTTTCGTAAAACATGACAGCAATCCCATTGAACCAAACAGAGAGATAAAATAAATAGATTAATAAACCAATTCAAATCATAAGAAAGAGGTACATGCTAGGAATGATCAATTTCATCTGGTTACTATGGTAACAAGTACAAACAAAGTAGATAACAATAATTCTTCCGTATCTACCTTTATCATCAGAGTTACCACCTTCATGAAGTGTGGATAGGCATTATGGACAAACAGAGGGAAAGGAGCATATTAGCCTCATGTTTTCAGTTTCTTTTTATGCCATTAAGATCAAAATTGTCATTTTATATGATTTCTCATTTCTTGCATTTCTCTTAACATAACTTAAAAATTAAAAAACGGAATTAAATTGAATAAAGAAAAATATCAGGTCTAATAAAGCTGCTAAGAGTTCAACTGACAAACTACATTGATCTTTTTAAAAACATATTGGCTAATGGGATACAAAGCAGACATTATATGCAAAATAAATTCACACGGAAGCCTATAAATTATTGCTCTTATAAATAGTAACGCAAGGGACACGTTGTGATAAAATACATGTAAGAAATGTTGGAGCAAATGACGATATCAGGACCTTCCCATCATACCTTGCTTCCAATGGGATTTTTTGTACGATAAGGGGTTTTATGATGAAACATATCTGAAATACAAAATTGGGATGAGGTCTAGAAATTGTGCTAAACCCTTTCATTAAAATTGATTTTTTGTATATTATCTGTATCTTGTACTCTGTATAATATAATGTACACTCTGTATAACTATGTAAATTTATGTTTTGTTAATATGATTTTCATTTTGTTTTGGATGCACCATCGGGTAGATGGGTGCCACTGTTGTAAAAGTGAATTCCAATAAAACTATACTATTATATTATATCATGATTGCAGTGATTTGAGCTGTACAATGTTTTTTTTTTCCATTGCACGGCATGAAACAAACCTGTGTGATATCATGATATAAAACAAATATTGAATGCCTATGCACGTGCAATAATACAAAATATATCATTCGGTCAAATTTGGACTGATCCATTGCACTCGGCTACGCCTCGTGAAATAGAAAAGTCCAAATTTGACTTCATGATATATTTTGTTCTACTATTGCACTCTCAGGCATTCAATATTTGTATACTATACAACCCATATAAAAATCCCTTTGGAAGCAAGGCATGATGGGAAGGTCCTGATATCCTCTTTTGGAGCAATCAAAATAGAGTGATACAGAGGGATTTTACTACTTCTTTGATATTTGATTTTACTACTGGTTTGTTCTTATTCTAAGAAATTTAACTGCCAATCTACAAGAAGATAAATGATATCCTGAAAAGAAAACATTGTCTACACACTTTACATATGGATATAGGCAAGAGGTCATCTTAAAGAAACATATAAACCTTACTGCAAATCTGTTCAAGACTTTTGTGTAATTAAAAACTTGCTATGACCTATGCTTCATTTGGCTGCATCAAACAAATGTTTCTTCCAGTATAGCATGTTTTCTGATTGACACTATACTATTTGATTGAGAAAAATCATGAACAAAAATAATTTCCAAATGACTATTCATTCAGTACTCATTACTAATGTTCAATTGAATAATGGCTTGATTTTCCTCTCTGCTCTTTTGCTAACACATCTTAATTCACATTACAAAAATATCAAGGACACTTTGCACTGAGTCAGACAAGGAAAATGTCTAAAAGAAATTAACACAAAATTATGTGTTCTTTGCACTCATAATTCATACCTATAATGTTACGTTAGAAACATCATTTAGCAATAGAGAGGCAGTGATTTTTAATGAAAGCCTACTATAACTCATCTAAACTATTAGACTTGAAGGAAAATACAATCATGCACTAAAATCAGTTGATTTGTTCATATCCGTAGTTTATGAATTGGTTAACAAAATCATAAATTACCCTATCGAAATGTTTTCTTCAATAATGTGTAGAACATTTTAGAGACCTCTTGTGTCATACTTTAATGATAGTTAAATAAACACCTTAAAATATTGATTCACCACAAACACACAAAAAACACACAAATTAAATTCTACATATCTACCAAAAATATTGTTAAAGGAGTCAATGCTACTTGCAGCTTGATGTTGCAATTAAATCTGTATTTGTCCCATTATTAAGCAATGAATTTTTCCTCTCTTCAATCCTATTTCTACCCTCTTCAGTTCATATTTTATATTAAACTTACCGCAAGGTGGTTCAAATCTGGCATCTATGAGCACTTTATGTCCCGTTGGTATTTTGGTCCCATTTACCTGGCGGTTTTTTACTTCCACTTCGCGGTCCATAGAATACCACTCTCCATCTCCCTCCTGGAATTCAAAAAGTGAATTGGTTAAATACATGATCTTTTATTCAAGTTTCAATTAATATCTACAGACTATATAACTCATTTAAAGAGAATAGCCCCTGGGATTAGCCAAGATTTCACTTAGAATCAAGAACTTAGAGACATTCTTCTTGCATTTTTATAAAGTTTAGCAAATTTATGAAATTCAAGAAAAAACAAAAGTAAGGTAGTCCTTTTAAAGAAGAGAACAAGAAATAGTGGAATTAAGCAAGTTCTTTTCAACATTTGTAATCCTTAATTTGTTTTGTTTAAATTTGTATTGTTTCTACGAGACCACATCAACAATATACACAATAATTCATTTTTCAGTGCGAAATTCCGAAGTACGTCATTCGCAGTCGTTTCAAAAGATTGTCATTATCAAAGCGACAATAAGAAATTTCACAAGAAAAAGTGAATTAAGTACATTCTCTTAATTTTTAATCCCAAAGTTATTGTGGTTTTTTTTTTCAAAAACAATAAATTGATGATGAATGATAATATATCTTCCCATGGCTGCTTTAATAATGTCAAAGCAACAATATATGAAATATTCCCTTTTCAGTACAAAATCCATGCACATAATTTGCACTTGTTAAAGAATGAGGTATTTAACCAGGTGATAATATGCTATTGTTGTTCAAAGTTCAAAAACTTCTTCAATTCTGTTAACATGAACTTGGAATTAAAAACACAATTAGTATTATGATTTGATTATTATCTAACCCTTTTTATCTAGATAATAAAATAGTAGAAAAAACATGTTTTGAAATCAGTTTTAAGTATTGACCAAGCTAAATTATAATAAAGACCATGTATTAGGTAGCAATATTCATCATCAAAATATTATAATTTTTGATGGGGTTTATTATTCTGATATTTCCTTTCGAGTATTGTTTCTGCTACATTATATTGAACAACATATATTTTGTTGGGCTTATTGCTCATTGAATCCTCTTGCAAAGGTGCATTATAAATGCCGATTATTAGGCCTATTACTATGGTATATTATAATTTTAAAAGATAGTATATAAAATTTGCTAGCTACACTCAAAAAGTGATGAATGCTACATAATAAAAACATTAAGCAAGCATTGACTGCCGTAACATTAAACCAGTTTATCCATCCGTCTCCATCACAACATTGTTGATAAGATAATGGATTTTATCACATTTAATTTCAACACGTTACTTCTACCACCCTACCCATTATTGCAGTCTTTGATAAAAAGCAATTAAAAGCTTAAAAGATTCCTTCCGAGCCCCTGGGAGAATGGCATTAGTCCAACGAAGCCCAATTACACGGCACAGAATTTATCAAATGGCTGGCAGCATAACACCTTAATAAGCTAATTGCATACATTATTAAATAGAATCAAATTTTACAAGGTATGGATCAAGTGCTGCGGCATAATTACCCATCATATTACACATGCTTCAACAGAAGACTTTTCTCTTTTTTCTCAATCTTGTGTAAGTAATTGAAGATGATCATTTTTTCTCAAGGGAGCTACAAAGCAGTATGGAGAATATTAAAACCACTTTGTCACATCCCACCAAAATAATCACATAAATCTGAACATATTTCCTGAGCCCCTCGTTCTTTAACAGATGGACATATATATGGACATGCACTTTATTGTTTATTTTGTTATACAAAACCAAACTTACTATTGATGTTGAACCCATATTGTTATAACCTGCCATTCATCCTTTGAATCCAATGAGCCGGTATACCGGCTTACGTGTACATGTACCGTATACCCGATGAGCCAGTTTACCTGCTTTTAGGTAACGCATCAGACGTTTCATGTGCCTTTAAACCGGCATGGGTAGTTACAATTTTCAATGGTTTTAATTACATCAGAAGACATCAATGAAGCTTTGCACCTGTGGTTGATGGGTCATTTGCTTTTATTTACTCTACAGAGGCGAGAAATTCCTCATATTTTCGTAAATTGAATCGCAATTTTTAATAAATGTGGCTTCGCCCATAGACTACAACATAGATGTTGGATATTTTGGTTGACATAAAGAGTCTTCTTTTTTGAATGCTGGTTAGTAGAACAATTCAGACTTCCATAAAATGAAAAAGTGAAGCAAGGGTAATCAAAATCAAACTTAGTTTAAGGATTATATTGTGTTTTTAAACTTTTGGGTTGGGCTGGGTCAGCGGTACAAATACACAGGAAATGGCCAGGGTTCAAAGGGTTAAAGTAATAAAAGCTTTGACTATACTGAAAAAAACATTTGTGCATGTATGACAAATGTGCCTTCACCATGGATACAAATGGATACCATTGAATAAACATGGAAC
Organism: Ophiothrix spiculata; assembly: GCA_000969725.1. Taxonomy (NCBI): domain Eukaryota; kingdom Metazoa; phylum Echinodermata; class Ophiuroidea; order Amphilepidida; family Ophiotrichidae; genus Ophiothrix; species Ophiothrix spiculata. The sequence goes on along the minus strand of JXSR01S075204.1, from coordinate 70,553 downwards.
AAAATGGCATATTACTTGGGCTTATCAATCATAATGATGACTGCATACATTATGCATTTTTTTAATCGGGCTTTATAATAATAATAAAATAATTTATTGAGCGCATATCCTATAAATACATGACCAATGCACTATACAATTTGCAAATTGAGAACATTTACAAATATCCACTGTGGCTTACCATCCAAAACATTTTTATACAAAAGTCCAGGATGGAACGTCCTATATTCATGATTGTGGTGGCATTTGAAAGCGGAGATCACAGGCTTTCCACTCATACCAAAAACACAATTTTTATTTTTTGAAACCCCAAGGTACCATTTGCTGTAACGCGTCACATATATCTCTTTACAATCGCATACATGTGAGTAATTCTTTTCTCCACATAAGTGCGTCAATGACCTTAACAAAATGCAGTGATATAGATCCTACTAGACCCATGGGATTATTTTTTTAGTATAATACCGGTACATGATAGCATATTGATTAAGTTTCCTGGCTGTATTGATCATGGTACATTACGTCATAAAGTGATGCTGAACCTTAATAGCATAACAGATCGGAAAGTATAACAGCATAATGAAAGCTTTCACAATAAATGGAAAGGCTGTAGTTCACTAACCGACTTTCCGTCAGGCATAAGTGTATGCGTGTCAGTTAAAAATCACTTGTTTAAGCTTTTAAGTTTAATGGAAGTCAGTCCTCTGGCTCACATTTTATGTCACTAAAGCATCAATTAAACAACTCGGAATATGGTTTTGACTTCTAGATATAAATAAAGAATCGACATTGTGAATATTATGAATACACCTCATTTCGCTACTCCTTTCATTGACAAAAAACAATTAATATCATTACTAATAAGACACTTTATGGTAACCAATGACATGTGCAAACTAATAACAGTTAAATTAATTGTACTAATTGAGGGTTAATACGCTTCCCACTAAAACACTGCAAGGATTCAAATTTTGGATTCATCTCATTTTTTAAAAACTTGTAAAGCCGTTCGATTCGTTTGATTGATGCACTGTATAAATCTTACTTATTATTATTATCATTATATTAATTTCCTGTAATGTTACTATCACACGACAGTAAAAGCCTATCTGTGATATTAGATGCACGTGAAATTTGAATAAAGCATTGCTTACATTAGCAAGCTCCCTTACTGAAATTTCAAGCCATCCGAATAGCAGACCTGGGCATATCAGGATTATATAAAAATGTGTTTTTTTAGTTTTTAAACAGGTTTGGCATTTTGGGTAACGATATATTTTCACTTAAAACAACATCAATGGCAAATTTTTTGTAAGGAAACACTAATCATGCGATAGAAATAAGTGTAGACTTATCCTTTCCATCATGGAAATAATAGAATAAGATTTTTTTCCATGTTTCTTTAAAGAAGACATTTGAAGAGTGTTATAACAAAACTCACTTAGTCCAATAGTTTCCACATGCTATATTTGCATGGGTTTTTATTTGTTATACTTTTGCATCGAACCAGTTACTCAGTGAACATGACCTTAATATATATCATACTGATCAAAATTTTATGAAAGCACTTAACATTAACTGCCCAATCCCAAAAATTTCATTCCTTTTGGAATGATTAGATGTTGCCCCAATTTGCAGCCATAGTAGAAATCCGATCCTTCACCCTCTGCACCATTTATGAATAAGAAAATTATTGTCAAAGTTTCATTGAATTTGCACCATGAAAATATCAAGACGATGGAAAACAATGCAATTTGAGAAAATTGAGAAAATACTATACATAAGTAAGTACTTCGAGATTCATAGAGATGTGAAAATAATTCACATTATGCTTGATGGCAAAAAATCTACACCATGGGAAAAGTTTTACATCATGCAAATATTTAAAATTAAAATTTTCATTTAGAATGATTATTTTACACCATAAGAATAACTTTGAAAGAAAACATCTGCAAAAAGGACAAAATATATGTTGTCTTGATCTACAGTAACTATGAATACCCATTTGGCACAAATGACATGCCTGAAAAAACTGATGAAATATTCTCTATCCATATAACAAATTTATTGCTCATTTAATGCATGCTTTTTCCCAATTCTGGCCCTCAGCTTTGGAATAATTTCTGCTTGTGCTGGATCAAGTTTACTCAAAGTAGATGAGATTTATTCATCGACGCATAAAATCAGACATGTAAGACAGCAAATACCATGTAATAAGTGTGTATGTAGGTCACTAGATTGCATCAAGATAGGTCAAGATGTGTTCAGGTCACACACCACTAAAAATGTGACAGAAAACTATGGCTTGTTGGGTAATGTTTTTATTTTGGTTTTTCCTTTGACATACAAATAACAAATGTTATAAATGTGATGGTAAGGATATTTAAGATGAAATATTCCATTTAGACAAAAACGGATTAAATGAAACATTTCATCTTTCATCTTAGATGAAATATATTTCACATCTAAAGCCTAAAATTTGATGCATATATAGGGTCTATTTAATTTTTGATAAAATGAAAAAATTAAATTAACCTTAATGCTTCAAAGTGACCAATTATTTATTATTGTCAATTTAAATTCTTTCACAATTATTTTTTCAATGCTTTGCAGGAGTCATATAACACAGAATATCTAGTTACAAGTAGCCTTGGGAGGGAAGACATAAAACCAACTTAAAATCAGATGGAAAAATATAAAAGTACATATGTGACCGTCCATCCCAAACCAGCAGTAAATGCCACCTCATGTCATTTTCACTTTTTCAATTATTTGCGCAGACCATGCTTTAAGTATTAAAATGACACCTCAATGAACTTCACATGATTTCCAGAAGTCAAGTTATGGTCCGTCAAAGGTTGTCAGGGAGTAAAACATATTACTGAGATAAACGTGTTCAAAGATCAGTAAGCCATATATTTTCTGCTGATTGTCTTAAAAATATGCCAATTATTTCACATTTCCTATCATTTTCTTGAAATGAAACTTTGCTGGTATTTTGTAGTATGCACAAGGATTGTGAATCTGTCAAAAAATCAATTTCGGCAAATAACGACCTTGATATGTATTTTCACCGGTAGCGCAAAATGAAGTTTCTGGCATTTACTGCTCATACGGGCTGGACGGCCACATATCATATCAGATTCATCTTGCATGTAAAGCAAACATTATCGGCCAAAACAATTAATCAGACATCCGTGTCTTTCCGTTTAATTATTAATTAAAAGTGTACAAATGATAAAATTGCTGGATCATGTTCTGGCACTTCTAAGGGCTCTGTTATACATCAACATATTTAGTCAATGTACGCCTTATGTAGAAAGGTGTACAGAGTGTATGCCGAACATCACCACCTTATGAATAATGAAGTGAATGTATGCCTAACGGACAGTTCTGTATGAAGAACAAATTGAACGTGCTTCTAGCGATTACATACCAAACATAATGTATGAAACAAAACAGTGGATGTTAGGTATAAGTTGGGCTCAGATCCCATAGTTTGCACAAGATTTTGTGAAATTCAGATTTGTTTGGGACAATATGATGTGAATAAATACCACAACCCATTGATCATTCTTGTCAAGGCCACCATCTAAAAAATATCACGAGATTGCGCTCCAGTTTTTCAAAACAGAAAATATCAATATTGTATTCCTTTGCTACTGATCAGTGTCTTATTATTTTCATATAAACATCAACATATTTCATCAGTCATCTTTAATTAATCTTGAATTAAATGTCTCCTTAACTTTGACTTACCTTATAATGATATTTGATATGATTTTTGATAGATATGCCTAAAATTTTCTTATAATTGCTTATAATACATGCATGAAATATGCATAAATACATAATACACAGAGTGACATTTGCAATTGTATGTCGTTTCAATCCTGTTTTGTTTTGCTCTTTAATGTTTTGCTTTTTCCCATCCCTTTCGGTTGATTGATTTAGGTGTAACTCTAGGTAGAAAACCATGGCACTGCCAAATGTCAACAATTTATAAATGTAATTCTAGCAACATACTATGTCAATATTCATGAACAACACTTTCAGGAATGTATTTATGCTGGTCTGATATTCATAAAGACAATGCTTTTTATCAATGTGTTTATGCCAGTCTGATATGAGTTTAAAGCAAAACGAAAGAAAAACAAAATATAAAGAAGCACAATTGTATCCACCAGAAATGCTTAACACATCCATTTTATAGTTAAATTTCACAATACAAACTACATGTAATTGTGAAACACCACAAAATAAAAATGATTCTCTGACCCGATTTGAAATTTGAATATAAAGGAGACCCCCAAGTCCGCTCCAAAGACCAGGGGAACCATGTTTTTGCATAATATTTCATGCTACATTTTTCTTCTTCTCTTTTCATTTATTTCACACCATCCTAATCATGCACTCTCTGAATAACATTACAGCTAAACTGAGGTGAATGATAGAATATATCAAATGATCATATCTGGTTTAAGGGTTGTGCGTCCAAAGGTTGCACTTATGTGCTATGATGACACACATTAAAGTTAAGTGGTAAATTGATAGTTAGGAGACAAGGCAATCATAATATTAAAGTAAATTACTCACAAGAGTTTTTATCAAGTGAGTTATCACTGGCTTTGACTCATCATCATTGGCACATTTTAAGCAGTAATGCTGAGTAATAGCACAAAAAATATCCTTTTTTTCAACAAACACTTGGCATATTTAGTGCCACCTCAGCAACTTTCTAGATTAAGTCTGTTCTGTTTCTCAACTGAGTATAAATCTTGGTACTCTTTCCATATTTCTTTATAAAGAAAAAAATGTTTGTCTTCTCTTGACTCAGCAGGACTTTATGATCATGTTTTTATTTCATATAGATATGTCAGATACTAATATTGTATCATTTATGTAAGCGTATCCAGCAGAAAACTTTTAATGGACTATTCAATTTAACAAAGAGGTATGGCGAGCTCCATGGGAGCTAGAAAATGATCGATGTATATTGATGATCCCATTGAATTAACATGAAGCAAAACTTCAGATTAATTGGGCGTTTAATCATAGTGATGACTGCATACATTATGAAAATCACTGTACAAGTGCACACATGCAAGTAATTTTTTTCACCGTAAGTGCATCAATGACCTTAACAAAATGCAGTGATATAGATCCTACTATACCTGTGGGACTATTTTTTTTAGTATAATACCGGTACATGAGAGCATATTGATCAAGTTTCCTGGCTGTATTGATCATGGTACATTACGTCATAAACTAACAAAGTGATACTGAACCATTAAAACAGGTTGTTACTTCGGAAATATATCACAGCATAATGAGGGCTTTGAGAATAAATGGAAAGACTACAGTTCACAGACTTTCAATCAGGTACAAGTGTGGGCTGATAAGTTTAAAAATTGTTCTTTAAGCTTCTAAATTCAATGGCAGTCAGTCCTTTGGCTCCTATTTAATGTCACAAAAGCTTCCATTAAACTCAGAATATTGATTTCTAGGTCTTCCTCCTGCATTTAAAAACTGAATTTAAAAACATCTTGGAGCCCTGTTCCAAGTACCAAGTTGAGTTTCCTTGGAAAAATCCTAAAAAAGATGAGTATTTTTAAAAATAAAATAGTGCTTTTGTTATAACCAATGGTATACTAACCCAATTTTTATGCAATGTAATATCAGTTGATTAATTGTACTATTTCAAAGGTTACGCTTCTGACTCAAACACAGTAAAGCATTAACATTTTATTTTGTGTTCATTTTACATTCACTACTGTACATACAATGTTATTACTACAAACCTGTCTGTGAAATTTAATGCACATAAAATTTGAATATAGTCTTGCTTACATTAGCAAGCTTCCTAAAACAATAATCACTGAAATTTCAAGCCATGTAAATGGGGGACCTGGGCATATCAGGATTTATGCAAATAATGTTTCATGATTTTGTATACGTTTGCTTTTTTTTAACAATATATTTTTACATTTGCAACCACCTTCAATCACTTAAAAAATATTGTCATCAATTTGAGCAAAATAATAAGAAACCTTTCAGGACAAGCCATTTATTCTTGCGTCTAGATTCATCTTAGAACCATATTACTTGAAGACAAAAACATTTTAGTGAGAAGTTTGTTTTACAATCATAATGTGAAAACAAATATATAACTTCAGTACAGAAAAGAATGCTTGTTGATTTTTAAATTAAACAGCTAAATAAGGACGACAAAGTTCGATACTAAGATAAAAATGCATGAGTAATCCTTCCGGTGCATCAACCACCACGCTAAAGAAAACATGAGTTAGACAATGAGGACTTTTTTTCATAAAGAATATCTTTTTGATCATTTTACAAACTATGCATACAAACTTGCCACATGTCCAAATTTGTATATAACAGAAAAATAACAAGTTTTAAAAAACTAATGAAATATTCTTTATTCAGATAACAAATTCACTGCTCCTCATTTGATGTGTGCTTTTTCCCAATTCTGGCCCTCGGGTATGGAATAATTTCTCCTTGTATTGGATCAAGTTTACTCAAAGTAGATGAGATTTATTCATCGACGCATAAAATCAGACATGTAAGACAGCAAATACCATGTAATAAGCGTGTATGTAGGTCACTGGATTGCATCAAGATAGATCAAGATGTGTTCACGTCACACACCACTAAAATAAAGTGTGACAGAAAAATATGGCTTATTGGCTTGTGCTTCAATTTTTCTTTTCCTTTTGCAGTAAGATCAGATCAATAAAGTAGTTCAATGTCATTGGGGGAAAGAAATTAGACTGAAAATGGAGAAACATGTATCATCAGAGACCACTTGCATACCAAGCAAAGGTTTTCATGCAAAAATAATTCAAAGATTCCAGTCTTTACGTTTACATAAAAGTGTGCAAATGATGAAATTGCCTGTGTGTCATGCTTTGGCACTTCTGAGTTCCTGTTCAGAGCTAGTGCAAGATTTGATGAAAATGTTTTTGGGATAATAACAGTGTCCACAAAGTCTATGACCCATATCATAATCAAGGTCATTATCTTGCAAAATATCAAGAGATAGCGCTTCAGCTTTTGAAAACTGAAACTAGCATTACACTAACCTTTGACATCCCTTAAATTAAACACCAACATATTTTGTCAGTTTTGAAAAGAAATATTTCAGAAGAATATTCATATGTTTGATGAACTTTGACTTGCATTTTCATGAGTTTGTAAAGAAAAACAATCATACCCTACATTTTTTTACTATTGCTTTGCAATATACAGATGAAATTGATAAAACGAATTTTACCAAACAGCAGCACGACATTTGCATTTGTGCTGTCTTTCATTCCTGTTTCTCTTTGTTTTTTAATGTTTTGCTTTTCCCCCTCCCTTCCTGTTGATTGATTTATTTGTAACTCTAGGAAGAAAACCATGGCACTGCCAAATGTCAACAATTTATGAATGTAATTCTAGCAACATACTATGACAATATTCATGAACAACATTCCCATCAATATATTTATGCCGGTCTAATATTCAAAAACAACAATGTTATTGTCGATGTATTTATGCCGGTCTGTGTGATATTCATTAACAACAATGTTTTTGTCAATGTATGCCAGCCTGATATAAGTTCATAAAAGAAACAGAGAGCCAAATGTTATCAAACAAAATATTGAATAAAGAGGCATACCGGATGGAACTTTTGTAATCCTAACTGCCAGAAACCTTACTTAGTCAAAATACATCATGTTTTTTAAGCATCTATTTTATAGTTAGGTTTCGCAAGTTGAAACTATTGTGCAATTGCGAACCTAAAATGGCTTCTCTGACCTTCCAAGTCTGCTCCAAAAACCAGGTGAACTGTCCTTTCACTATGTTTCATGTTACTTTTTTCCCATCTCTTTTAAATTATTTTGAACTTTCTTGATCATGCACACTCTGCACAAGGTTTAATTGGAAATCAAGGTGAATGATGATATTTTGTTCCATAAGTGTGTGGCCTGAAGTAGCAATAATTGAGCTATGCAGTTTTCATTGATATATTATTCAACTTGACAGATGAAAATGTGACACAAATGTGAGTTGACCCTGCTATAGTCAACAGGTTATTATGTCCTTCAACAAGTCATTTTAATAATTTCAATTGTTTGATCACCCAAGCCATATTGGGGAGTTGCTATGGGTAATATTACACTCTAGATTAAGGTTCCACATTTGTCATTTCCTTGACGTATTCTGACTTCTTGATTTTTACTTGTTAGATTTATTGGATGGAGGCGGGGTAGGGTTATGGAACTATATAAAAGGGCATATTATTATTTTTATTATTATTTCTGTCTCTGATTTAAACTCAAGTCTAGATATTCTCTCCTTTTTTCTGTATCTTTTAGGATATTTAGATTCTCCTAAATAATACAGCCACCACCCTATCCCACCATCAAAAAAACACCCTGACATAACCATAATACTTCCATTAGTCTACATTAACTACAAAAACTGACTGTCACATTGGTGTATCTGCATCATCACATTATGAATTAATTAAATTTACATCACTGAGTTTCAATAATATTCATTGGACTTCACCTTGCCATAAGGCATATCAAGGTCGCTATAGCGTCAAAATTATTTTATATGTCAGAATGACCATTCCCCCTCATACCTCAACATTATTTACACATGTGAGTGCAAGAAAGTCGTACCTGCAATAGCTGCTGTGTTTTATAAATTTACATTGCAATCTGTGTAATGAGCAGTCTTGGATCAGTAGCTCTGGAAATGCCATTTCAGAAGCCACTGACATATGGCAAGGACATTTTGAGGGATGTTTCACATTCTAGTGGCAAAGTCTTAAATAAATAAAACATATAGCAGCTATACCAGATACGATTTTCTTGCAGACACTCATGACAATTTATGACTGATTAGGAAAAGAGATATGCATCGTCCTTTGTATACTGAATTATATCACTTGAAAATAAAAAAAAAAATTTACTGAGTAGTAATTTTTGCAATGTAACCAGACTTATCAATTCAACTGTCATAATTATACTGTAATGCCAATATTTTCACGCAGAGCTAATATTTGAATCACTTTGTGCATTTTACTTTTAGCGCTTGTGATATTTTTCACGTGTGGCGGTATATAACATACCATTTTTCACGCTACATTTATTTTTGCGCAAGGCAAACTGAGCAGTGAAAAGCGTGAAAATAAATGTAGCTCAAAATATACCACTTAATACAGTATTCAGATTGCGGGTCAGATTCCTATATTTCCTCAAATAGATATCAAATACCATCAACAAATTCAAGCATCTAGTACAAAAAAAAACTCCATTATATATGTGTGCCTAGCATGTGCTTTTGTTTTTAGAATCATAGATGTCAATATTTAAAAGAAATAATTGATGAGTTTATTAAGCGTTGCTTCATAACATATATCAACAAATACTCTTTTGCAAAATGGAGTGTTCTGTTATTGCAATTATTTTTCATTTCTATTGGGTTTTACTTTTCTTAATTAATTTTTTTTTTAAACAAAAAGGGACAAAATAATTTTATTGCAAAGAGCATAAATATAGAATATAAGCTAAGGTACGCAGATTTCAAATTCAATGGAAACAGTACCTTTATGAACTACTGTGAGAACAATATTGTGTAACATCAAATAGTTTCATTTGTAGGGTTGTTCATAAGTAAAATCACTGTTATTTTGGCCAAAAAATGTCTTCGTAAAATTTTTTCATCTTTTCTCTTATTTTTATTGGCTTTTTGGGCTATTTTAGTCCACTCACCCGTAAAACAGTGTTGTTTTTTTCATCGCCTAAGGCTGCGATCACATAGAAGTATACAATTTTCACTATACGTTAATAGAAGAGGCACTCATATTCTTAGTGACAAGGCTAACTACCCGTCAATTTTAAATATGAGTACCTTCCCCAGGAGCATATAGCAAATATCATATACAATGTACTTCTATGTGATCACAGCCAAATGGATATTTTTTTAATTTACAAATAAAACAGTATCCTGACCTTGGCCATTTGTACCACATGGCTATTCAAGCTGTCACAAGCTATCAGAAGACCACTGTCTCACTATTCAAATTTTTATAATATCTACTTTGAGACTGCTACTAAATAAATTCATTTATTAATCCAACATACATCTTACATAAAAACTCAGATCCATTTGGTGATTTTTAAACATTCATCCATCATAAAGACTGCC
>JXSR01S075204.1:26602-41547 GCA_000969725.1 Ophiothrix spiculata | reverse complement strand
GCTTCGCGCCTGACATACCTACCACTTTCAAAGTTGAGTGCCCCCCCGGGATAAAAGCCTGAAGCAACCACATAGCTACTTGTATCTGCTTCACAAGTACATCTCAGTATTGACTCGTATCCACTATAGAAGCACATAGCAATATTGACTCAACCACTTGAGCTGATATTATCAGTACATTCATCAAGGACTGACTGACACAGCCTTCATATTCAAATTAAAAAGCTGTACTATATATAACTAACAGTATACGTTGAAAATACGTATAAATTTGAAATCTCAATGTTGGACAAATGTAACATAAGGAAAGTTACTGTATCTCATTTATGAGCAACTTGATAATTGCTTAATGAGTTTACCTCAAGAACAGAATTTTTTTGTACAAGAACAGAATTATATCATGTATTGATTTTCAAAATGTGGGACACTTAGTTAACATTGGTTAAAGAACTGGACTGTTTTGAAAGTAGAAGCAATATCATTTTCATACTGATTTCTGGACATTGCGACACTTACTTGAAGAAATATATTTGATTACAAAATGAGACCAATCTTTTTTTCAAAAATATTCCATAAATCATTTGACTTTAGTGATGTATACCGTATAAATGCCTTGAAGCATGCACAGAACTACTTGTATTTGCTCCACAAGTACATCTCGGTATTGACTCGTATCCACTATAGAAGCACATAGCAATATTGACTCAACCACTTCAGCTGATATCTTCAGTACATACATCAAGGACTGACTGACACAGCCTTCAAATTCAAATCAAAAAGTTGTACTATATATATTTATATAAGTATATAGTGCATGTACATGTAATTTTGTAAACTAAATGTTGGGCAATTGTAAAAAAGAAGAAAATTTCTGATTATAAAAATAGGCAACCGTAAATCCAAATTTATATACCTCTTAAAATCATATCCTTTATATCAATAGTACAACTTTAAATTCAATTTCGACTGATTGTAACATAAACGAGTTCTACAAGTAACAAAATCCCCGTCAAGGCTGCTTTTTTGATGGACAAATCAAATATCATGTTCAATGTTTCTCAGGGAATTACTTACGAGTTGGGTAACTTGTAACAAAATCTTTTCAATCACTCTAAAAAATTCTTAAACACTAACCGGAAATCCGCAAGTTAAAAATGATATGTTTCCACCTGGGTTCGAACCCAGACCTCTCACACCCAACCCAATTATGTCAAGCTACCAGGCACACACTGCCATGGCAGCGATTTTGTGATCAGTACTAACTCCAGTCTATGACGTATTTGGACGATTTTCCTAACTTTGTGGAATGTGATTTTTTGCTGTTTTGTTAAGAAGTAAAGACTAAGCTTAAAGAATGTAGGTATAGAGCAGACAATATCACTGTATTTAGGCAGACAAAATAGGGCACAGAATTTAACATTCTATCTACAAAAGAACCAGATGAAAAACCACAAGTTGATCCTTAAAGAAATCCTTGTCCTATGTATGCTGTTAAAGCATGAAGCTTTGTAGTAAGACACAGAGAGAGTGCTGACTATTTTCACTGCATCTTTATACTACTCCAGAATCCTGGGGATTTGGTAGCATTACTTGGCCATCTGGTGCAGTATCTATAAGAGGGAGGGATACTGTCTTCCTATCCTCACTTAAGCTATTTTCAAATTCTAATGTGTGAACTATGTACTTATAACAGCATTTTAAAACATTCTTTAATTCAAATTTATATTGGATATAACATTACAGAATTGCACTAGTAACAAAATCCAAGACAGGTTTTCTGTGAATAAAATAATTAAGCATTCGTTTATCATTTTCAATAGTTTACAGAGCATCAGAAAAATGTCAGATAACATAGAACTATATCTACCTATCATAATTAATTAATTAATTGTTCAATCACTCTGAAACATAAAGTTAGATCAAGAATATTTGGTTACAGTGTAAAATGTTACTGTACAATCTGCCCATAAAGAATTTAAAACCATACGAAAAAATACAAATTGATCCCTGAAGAAATCCTTGTCCTTTGTACACCTTTATAAAGCATGAAGCTTTGTAGTAAGACACAGAGAGTGCTGAATATTTCCACTGCATCTATATATTACTTCCAGGATCCTGGGGATTTGGTAGCATTACTTGGCCATCTGGTACAGCATCTATACGTAAGAGGGAGGGATACCGTCTTCCTATCCCTACTTAAGCTATTTGCAAATTCTAACATGTATTATGTAGCTATAACAATATTTCAGCATTCTTCAACTCCAATAACATTGGATATAACAATAAAAAAATTGCACTAGAAACAAAATTGTAGTCAGATTTTCCTCTATGAATCAATTTATTTTCAAAAGTTTAGAGGTTGTCAGTAAAAATGTCAAGTAGCCTATAAATATATCTACCTATCATATATAACCATCATAAATAATATTATTGTTCAATCACTCTAAAAAATAAACTTAGATCAAGAATATGTGGTTTCAGTACAAAATGTCACCGTATTAAAGATAACAAAATTGAGCAAAGAATTGTACAATCTTGCCATAAAGAATGTAAAACTACATGAAAAATTACAAAATTATCCCCAAGAAATCATTGTTCTATGTACAAAAATAAAGAATGAGGCTTTTTCCTATCCCCACTTCAGCTATTTTCAAATTATATTGTGTGAACTATGTAGCTATAACATCATTTCAACCATTACCGATTTTCAACATTCTTAAATTCCATTTTACACTGGATATAATATCAGGAATTTTACTAGTAACAAAATCCAAGACAGGTTTTTACAATCTCTCTAGAAAATAAAGTTAAAATATAGACAATAAAGACAAAATTGGGCAAGGAATTATTCAATCTGTCAATAAGAATGTAAAAACACATGAAAAAATACAAATTGATCCCCAAAGAAATCCTTATACTATATGTGACCCGTCATATCGAAAGGTACCTTAAGGGTCCCAAAATGAAAATGTATTTGTTGGTCTCGTCTGCAAGATTATATTTTAAGCTTTAAAATGACACCTTGCTTTTGGTTATTGGATGTTCTATTGCAAAGTTACATTGAAATTGGTAAAAGGCATCGGTCTGATTCAGAAAACTATCGTTCAGAGAAAATCAAGTTTAAAGTTTCTGTACTGGTAAAAAACTTCAATGGGGAAAGGATTCTTATATCGATTTTTTTAAACATTTGTCTTATGTTTTGGATGTTGAAACCTGATTAATATGATAGAATACACTTCAAAGGTAACATTTCTGATGAAATTAGAAATTCGACCTGGGACGTGATTTTTGATTATGCTCAGCTTCAATGGCCCGTATCTCGTAATTTACTATGTCGGTATTAAGGTACCTTTAGATATGACGGGACACATATATGCCATTAAAGCATGAGGCTATTTGGAAAGGATGCAAAGTATTTCCCCATGTCTTAATGCTACTTCCAGGATCCTGGGGATTTGGTAGCATTACTTGGCCATCTGTATAAGTAAGAGGGAGGGATACTGTCTTCCTATCCCCACTTAAGCTATTTGCAAATTCTAATGTGTGAACTATGTAGCTAAAACAGCATTTCAACATTCTTAAATTCTAATTTACATTGGATACCCTGTTCACTCGTCCAATTCAACTATGTATTTTCTGAATGTATGTCACTGTAACACTGGGTTATTTCATACCAGTGTGCCAAAAATGATGTCAAAATACTTTTATAATGCTTCACCATAGAGTAGAGTGATTTGTCAAACTATTGAAAGTTGGAGTATTTAAAAAATTAAAGGTTTGTCAGTCGGAAAATAGTTGAATTGGACGAGTGGATAGGGTATAACATTAAGGAATTTTACTAGTAACAAATTTGAAGTCAGGTTTTATCCTCTATGAATCAAATATCATTTTTAATAGTTTACAGGTCATCAGTAAAAATGTCAGATAAGCTATAACTAAATCTACCTATCATAAATAACCATCATAAATAATCACTCTGAGAAATAAAGTTAGATCAAAATTGGGCAAAAAATTATACAATCTGTCCATAAAGAATGTAAAACCACATGAAAAAAAATCCCACAAATTGATCCAAAAGAAATCCTTGTTCTATGTACACCATTAAAGCATGAGGCTATTCAGTGAGGCACAGATAAGCATTTCCCCATGTCTTAATGCTACTTCCAAGATCCTGGGGATTTACCCAGCATTACTTGGCCATCTGATTTAGTATCTATAAGTAAAAGGGAAGATACTTGACTGCTGAACTTAAGCTATAGCAGCATCTCAACATACAGAATTACTGTGGCAAAGTATTCTAGCAATCATTTGCATAGGCCAAACAAATTATTGGTTGTCCTCGACCTCCATTGCCTATGTTTTGGTCTGCATCAAAACTTTTTCCCCCTTTTTTTAAATTTGTGAAATTTGTAAGGTTAAAATCCACCCATCCTTACCTACTATCAGATAATTTGGATGTGGAGGACAACTATACAATTTTTGTTAGCCTAGTTGTTGATTTCAAGTTGCCTTTGATATCTTTCAAATTCAGCTTTAATCATTCATTAATGAAATAAAATTTCTATTTCTGCAGACTTTCAAAATCAATTTTTCCATTTCAATTATCTTCTTATTTTAATTCCCCTAATGTCTAAATCACTGTAAATTGCTTTACATTGTTTCATTATTAGTTAACTGAAAAAATATATTATAGTATTACTATTATAATTATATCCATCACCCCATACCAAATATACTAAGAAAATATAAGGAGAAGTGGATTATGCATAGTAACCTTAAATACAGAGAAAGCATGAATATAAGGTAATACTGTTTGGAACAATCAATTCCTTAAGCTAAACCACTTAGAAAGCAATACTAATGACATTAATCTTATCCCCTTTTTGCAGAATAATCATTTCACGATAGTCCACAACAAAACATATATATATTTCTGGAGGGCTAATGACTGATGTTATTTCATTTGATGTTAACTCAAATTATTAATATTCATAAATGCATTGTCTTTCTTGTTCTGATGAAGTGTATTTTCAAGGTGAAGGTTTGAATTCTGTAAACAAGTGCACAACAAACCATTTATTTCTGGAGGGTTTTTGACTTTAACTCAACTTATTCACATTCATATATGCAAATTTTCCATTTGCCTATTGTTTTAATGTAGTGTATTTTCAAGGTGAAGGCCCTAATTCTGTAAACAATTCAGTTTATTTCCAATGCATATTCATGTTTTTACAGATCTCTACTTCTGAGTACCAGTAGGTAAGTGCAATTTGCATGAGATTACAAGAGATTCTTAGCACAATTAATCTTGTGACAGCACGCTGGTGCCATGAACTCATTTTAACAATCTCTGTATAATTTCCACACTTAGAAATCTGTTTTGCTTTGTTCTGTACATGAAGGAAAAACCTTACGAAACAAATCCTAGTGCAATAGCAACGTGTATACTGATATTGGACACTGTCATGATCATAAAAACTGATATGAACTTCTCAAAAAAGTTTCAAAACTTATTTGTGAGAAGTTTAGTACAGCGATCTTTAAAATAGTAATAATAACCGTATGAATCTTGAGAAATGGTACTTACACTGGACACAAGAAAAATATTAACTCTTCTTTAAAAGGTTCAAATTAGTCTCTTTTATTCAAAATTATTGAGATATTTTGATATTTCATAACCATATGAGTGTATCATGGAGAAAAGACATTACATTTTGGAAATACAATGTATAAGTGAAAATATGTTTAGTTATGGTCAAAGTAAGCATTTACATAGCCAAAGGAAAAGTTAATAGTAAACTACAAAATACAAAATTACTTTTAAGAAATCTATATAGCTGGACTGATTTCAAGTGAGATTTGATTAAAACAAAAACTTTTTCTATGGAGAATTTTCATTGTAGAGTGAAACCGAACTTGGAAAAATACTATGCACCTTCTTTCAATCACTTGGTATTTTATCACTATAAATTATAATCTAAAAACAAAGTTAATATATTACATTCTATTTCTAACAATATACTATCCACATCTATTTGTCCTCCAATTTATCTGTTTATAGGACTTGCAATATTAACAATATGCTCTGATCATCTATGCATCAAGTTTGAAGATAAAACTCCTATAACCTATCCAGAAGCTACAATCACTTTAGATTTGTGTCACATATTTGTTTTTATTAGAATTCATAGGCCTTGAGCCTTTTTTCAATGTCATCTGGTTATTAAGAGACTCATCTTTTCTGAACCCGAATAAAAAAAAATTGCGTAATCAATTTTTGAGGCCACAAAAGTAGAAAATTCCATATACACTTGACTCCCAACATCATAATTTCAACATTTCTTAGAATAAAAATTATAAAACATGAATTGCAAATTTAATTCAATATCATTTCATATGTGGAAATCTAGTACCATAGTTCTATTAGTTCTTATCATTTGAGCATCAAATTTCAAGCCAGTGTTCTTGCATAACCCATTTTGTAGCTAGGAGCATTTTGAATTTGTGTCGCATATTCATATTTATCATACTTATCAGTCCTTAAGCTTACTCCCCATGTCATTGATTGCACAGAGAGTATATGTTTTATCTTAGCACATTTATCTAATCCAATTTATGATAACATAACCCAACTTAGTTCTACCAACATTGCAGTAAATTGTATTTTATCTAAATCCATTTTTGAAATATTGACCCTACAGTAATCAATATCTTGGAAACGTCCTGTATAAGAAATCTTAGCGCCTAGCCTGCATATTGTTTTGCCACCTTGCTGGAGTATTGTATGACAAATTGAAATCTTGAAGTTGGAGTGCCAAGGTTGAAGTATGATGATTTCCATCCAGACCCAACTTGACAACAACCGTCTGGATGACGTCACAACCTGACAACGCATTACCAAGCAAGACTGAGGCTCCATAAGAATTCCTACATACTACAAGGCATAAGCTGTATATACAGAATATCTTGGCAAGAGGAAAATAAGGTGCCTCTATTATTTACCCTGTTTCTACTCAAGTATGCTTACCCGGGTAATGCCGATTAAGTTTAAGAAACCCGGGTAAGACATCCAGTAGACACACAAAATAATCTGTTTATTCAAAATCCGTGTAAGACAATTACACTTGTATTGTGCCCACCTCTGGAGGTGGTTATTGCCATTTAAATAACGTTTCGCAATCCAGTAGAAACGGTGCCGGTTATGAGAATCCGATTTTCACAATGCATCCCCGCGCAAAAGGTCAACCTGTACTTTCCGTACATCCGGTGTACACGGCCGGTATTTCATCAAGTGAAACCAAAATAATTGGATTCTGTCGTGAGCATAAACAAAACGGTGTAAGTGCAACACGGTTTTCTTATACAGTAAACATGATCAATTTATATTTTACATTTGAGTAGAAACAGGCTAATTGTGTCCATGGAAAAAAATAATTTGTAATCCATTACCATGTACAAACACCAAAAAGAATAAGAAATATTACATATTTTCAGGAGTACTCTCATCTCTTTCTTGCACTAATTTCCATTCCCGTTGTTTGTTTGTATCAGTCTTATTTACAAATTACATTTCCCACAGGTATAACATTATGAGAGAGACATGGCATGGCCTATTGGTTTCAACCCACACTCCTGATCATTGGGCAATAGGAAGCTAGATTTTGTGTTCATTGATTGGTACATGTAGAATCCCTGTGTGTGGAGGACATTGACTTCTTGTGCTCCTCTCCTTCCAGATATCACAATTTATAATGACATTTCTCGATGTTTGAAAGGTAACAGACTTAACATGGAGGAGCTGAGGTATTCATAACAATAATGACTTTACTTCCTTTGGTGGCAAAGCATTAAAGCATTCAAAGAAGTGTTACAAATCTCAGACTTATCAAACTCTGGTGCACAAAGCACATTTCAAGATTTAAGACATGCAACTGGTACAGCCTATGTACCAACTTCAATGAGGTATTTGCACACATCCATTAGACAAAGAACCATAAGAGATATGAGCACTAACACCCATGTGGTTATATAAAAGTATATCTTTACAACAATGTGGATTTTTTTTGATATTTTACAAATGTCTTATTTGAGCCTGATTATGACAATCTTTTTATACATTTCCCCCTTCCTTGGAAGAGAGTCTGCCCCTTTCTCCTGCATAACTTGTTAAATCACTGATCTCCATCATAAGTGCTACGAGTAATGATAATACTACTTCATACTTTTCTCTTTGTAACAATACAACATACTCCAATCCTTACCAAAATACCTTCAAAATTCCCCCAATCCTGTGATGAACAATTGCTACATTAAAACAAAATGTCATTGGCTCTCAATACTTTATAAAGGTATCATAGATAATAACTAGTAGAATCCCCTAATATACCCAATCAGAGTTCAAAATCCTCTTTTATTACAAATGTTGTTATTCAACACGGTAATATTTTGTTGTTCTTTCGACTTGAGTATATCCAGCATCCCACGCTCATGCATTACCAATTTGCCATGGTACCTATGATTTCTTAAACCATATATTTGTTTCAAGTGTTATGTGATATGTATGTGTTGACCCAAGGGGCTACTCAAAATACAATACACATAGAAACAAGATATACTTACTGCTTAGCTGTTTATCACCTATGAAATAGAATATCAGGAATTGAAAATGCAAAAATTTGATTGTTTCTTAAGATAAAAGATGTTCCAAAAAAGGACTTCGTAATATGATATTGTTTTTCTCTGAAACAATGCAATGCAAGACTATGCTTATCAAATAAATGCAATATTTATTTTTGTATGCCTAAAGAGTATAAACAATTCTAATCATTGACAGGATCACGAGAGTAAGTAGAGTATGGAGATATGAATGGTTTTGACCAAAATGAGCCGTAAATGTAACCTCCTGCCATTTTTTCCCTTTCAAAATATTTGCAAAGACCATGTTATAAGGATTAAAATGATGCCTCAATGAACTTCACTCGATTTTTAGAAGTCAAGTTATAGTTCGTCAAAGGTTATCAGGGAGAAAAATGTATATATAATTAAAATAACTGATGTTCAAAGACCAATAAGCCCTATATTTTCTGTTGATTGTTCTCAAAATATACAGATATATTTCATATTTCGGACCAAGTATACTTTAGATCCCATCCGAAATTTTAGGGTTAGGGTTTAGGGTTAGGGTATGTTTAGGGTTCGGGTTGCAAGTCCCAGTTAGTGAGTTAGGGTCGGGTCCCAGGTGAAGTTTTTGATGGGACCTAAAGAATACCTTTTGTCATATTTCTGATCATTTTATTGAAATGAAACTTTACTTGTGTTTTGAAGTAAGCACAAGGTTTGAGAATCTGTCAAAAAATCAATTTCAGCAAATTACGACCTTGACACATATTTTCACCTGTTGCATTTACGGCTCATTTGAAATGGATGGTCACATATGTATGTTTTTGTCACAAGAATCCACTATCATTTATTTGTATCATCACTGATGATGACAGAAATATCTTCCCTAGTGACAGTAATTTAAAATGATTCCCTGAATATTTCAATATGTATGTATAACACATGTACCAAATACCTATTTTAATGCAACAAACCTTACTTATAAATTGTTTTGATACATTTAAACATACCAGTTGTGACACATTTATCCAAATTCGTTTGTTACATCAAATACGTTCTTGGCCTAATTAGATCATCTAATTCCAGAAAATATTGCATTCTTTGCCTAATTAAATCATTTAATTAAACATAACATTTCCCTTTCCATTCAGTCATGTATCTTTTATAAAGGAACATTTATATTACATTTATGCAACCTTTAAAAATAGAACATCCAATTAACTTTATTTCATTGACCCAGAATTAATCTAAGTTAAAGCATGTTTCGATGTTTTGTTCACCAACATGTATTGTAATTGGCCACATACTATCAGCGTAGTTGGGATCTGGTTTACTTGTGATACAATTTTTCAACAACTTAATTTGTATCAACCCACAACTAATATTTAAATCAGTGCTGTATTCACAGAACTGTTTTTAACATAAAACATGCTCATAAAAAGTAATTGTCAATAACTTGAACAGATCTACTTGAATTGTTCCATAAGAAATCTCAAAACAACAATTTGCATAAAAGTTCATTTCATATATTGTTAAATTTCCCAGGTAACTAATCTGAAAAAACGAACAAAATTGTTTATTACAAAAAGCAAAATGTGTCTAGTAACATTTACACAACTCCAACTCATTCTCACTTCTTTCACTTAACAAAACATCATTTCAAGTTTTAAAATCACGATTCAAATGTAAATTAAACAATACATATTTACGCTGCACTGCATTTATTGATGGTATTTGCATAAAATCACATCTTTCTACTGATTGGTTTTTATTTGTGATGCAAAGCAAAATTATTCCGAACAATCACAATCTGATATAAAACAAATTTAGCATTTACAAAAATAAATTGCACCTGTCAGCATCGCTTTGTTTTCTTTACAAATACAAATAAATGACAACACACTAATCAGATGCAGATGATATATGGCAGCTTCCAAGAACTTATTTTACAAAGATATCTGCTCAATCAGCTCTTGTTTCCACAACCATTTAGGCTATAATGGTGACATTTGCACACAACCAACTTATGCAATAGTTAGAGGAATAAGGCATCTATAAAGCTTATATTACACCCATATATGCAATTTATAATATGCTGACAGCTGGAAATATTAAAATGTAAAGAAAAATTGTTTTCTTATATTTTTTTTTCTTGAAAGAAATCTTTCCCTGTTCATAATATCCTTTCTGAGTAAAGTGCAAATGGAAAATGAAAAATGCACTCCATTTGTCAATGCATAGTTGACTGTATAGTATAAATAGACCTTTCAAGATATATAGGCCTTAGAAGTGAAAGGCATCAAATGACAAGAATCTTTATATGAAACAAATAATAAATGTTTGAATTTGTGCAATGGAAAGAATATTCTTATTTGATGAAAAATGAAATGTTCCATTTAACTCGGAAATATTCATACCATTGCACTCATAACATTCATTATTTGTATAACAATTTCACTCATCTGAATTTCCATGTAATACAAGCAAAGTATTTATTCTTTATATAATTCTTCTACTTTATCAACTTAAGACTTTTATTTTTTAAAATATGTAATTCTGAAGGGTCCTTAAAATGGTCCAAACATGATGTTGACTAACACAGTTCTGATATTATTTTCACACTCAATTTGTCTACTCCCAGCAGCTACATGACAAAAATCAGGGCAAGCTCATTTAAACCTCATTTCCCAACTTCACTTATGTCACATTTCACACATGCAGGAAAACTATAATGTAAGCACGACTTGTGCTACTCCAATTTTTCTGACAGGTTTTTGAATTGACCTAAAGCAAAAGTCCAATTGAGTTTTCTGTTGCGAGAGCACCGAGACGGGTGCCTGGAAAAACATGACCATACCTGTATTCAATCTTCTGATAGCACTTGACTTCATTGTATTGTATAGCTGGTTACTTGCTTTCATGTACATATTTAAGATTAAGAGTTCTTTTCCCAATTTATATAATCACAGAAGCAATGGAATATGCTAAAATGCAATTTTCAAGATTTTATGAGAATTTTAAAATGGTAATTACAAAAAAAAAGAAATACATTTATGCAAACTTATCTGCTCCATAACTTTCAAACAGCAAAAAATACCAACAACATATATCAAAGTTGAATGTGTGAAGTGATAGGAATATTATCATATGTTATGTAACACAAATATTTACTGCCCTTTATTCGTAAAATTGTGCAAAATATCTGTCCTTTTTGACTTCACCAGGGGTCTACAATCTAAATAAATAGTATATTCTGTCTCCAGCCACTGTGGCAGATATTTGCCAAATTTCTCTCATGACCAGTAAATATTCGTATTATATTAACAAAGAATACATTTGAATTTGAAAAAAAATTATGGTTACAGGAAAAAAACGTCACTTTATTAACAAAGACAAAATTGGGCAAAATATTATACAATCTGTCCATAAAGAATGTAAAACCACATGAAAAAAAAAACACCACAAATTGATTCCAAAAGAAATCCTTTTTCTATGTACACCATTAAAGCATTCAGTGAGGCACAGATAAGTATTTCCCCATGTCTTAATGCTACTTCCAAGATCCTGGGGATTTACGCAGCATTACTTGGCCATCTGATAGAGTATCTATAAGTAAAAGGGAAGATACTTGACTGCTGAACTTAAGCTATAGCAGCAACTCAACATACAGAATTGCAGTGGCAAAGTATTCTAGCAATCATTTGCATAGGCACCTCCCTTACCTATGTTTTAGTCTGCATCAAAACTTTTTTATTTCCCTTTTTTTAAATTTGTGACATTTTTAAGGTTGGAATCCACCCACCCTTACCTACTATCAGATAATTTGGATGTGAAGTACAACTTTACAATTTTTGTATGCCTAGTTGTTGATTTCAAGTTGCCTTGGATATCTTTCAACTTTAATTATCATTAATGAAATAAAATTTCAATTTCTGCAGACTATAATTCTTCTACTTTATCAACTTAAGACTTTTATTTTTAAAAATATGTAATTCTGAAGGGTCCTTAAAATGGTCCAAACATGATGTTGACTAACACAGTTCTGATATTATTTTCACACTCAATTTGTCTACTCCCAGCAGCTACATGACAAAAATCAGGGCAAGCTCATTTAAACCTCATTTCCCAACTTCACTTATGTCACATTTCACACATGCAGGAAAACTATAATGTAAGCACGACTTGTGCTACTCCAATTTTTCTGACAGGTTTTTGAATTGACCTAAAGCAAAAGTCCAATTGAGTTTTCTGTTGCGAGAGCACCGAGACGGGTGCCTGGAAAAACATGACCATACCTGTATTCAATCTTCTGATAGCACTTGACTTCATTGTATTGTATAGCTGGTTACTTGCTTTCATGTACATATTTAAGATTAAGAGTTCTTTTCCCAATTTATATAATCACAGAAGCAATGGAATATGCTAAAATGCAATTTTCAAGATTTTATGAGAATTTTAAAATGGTAATTACAAAAAAAAAGAAATACATTTATGCAAACTTATCTGCTCCATAACTTTCAAACAGCAAAAAATACCAACAACATATATCAAAGTTGAATGTGTGAAGTGATAGGAATATTATCATATGTTATGTAACACAAATATTTACTGCCCTTTATTCGTAAAATTGTGCAAAATATCTGTCCTTTTTGACTTCACCAGGGGTCTACAATCTAAATAAATAGTATATTCTGTCTCCAGCCACTGTGGCAGATATTTGCCAAATTTCTCTCATGACCAGTAAATATTCGTATTATATTAACAAAGAATACATTTGAATTTGAAAAAAAATTATGGTTACAGGAAAAAAACGTCACTTTATTAACAAAGACAAAATTGGGCAAAATATTATACAATCTGTCCATAAAGAATGTAAAACCACATGAAAAAAAAAACACCACAAATTGATTCCAAAAGAAATCCTTTTTCTATGTACACCATTAAAGCATTCAGTGAGGCACAGATAAGTATTTCCCCATGTCTTAATGCTACTTCCAAGATCCTGGGGATTTACGCAGCATTACTTGGCCATCTGATAGAGTATCTATAAGTAAAAGGGAAGATACTTGACTGCTGAACTTAAGCTATAGCAGCAACTCAACATACAGAATTGCAGTGGCAAAGTATTCTAGCAATCATTTGCATAGGCACCTCCCTTACCTATGTTTTAGTCTGCATCAAAACTTTTTTATTTCCCTTTTTTTAAATTTGTGACATTTTTAAGGTTGGAATCCACCCACCCTTACCTACTATCAGATAATTTGGATGTGAAGTACAACTTTACAATTTTTGTATGCCTAGTTGTTGATTTCAAGTTGCCTTGGATATCTTTCAACTTTAATTATCATTAATGAAATAAAATTTCAATTTCTGCAGACTTTTAAAATCAATTTTTCCCATTTCAATTATCTTCTTATTTTAATTCCTCTCATGTCTAAATCACTGTAAAGTGCTTTACATTGTTTCATTATTAGTTAACTGCAAAAATATATTATAGTATTACTATTATAATTTTATCCATCACCCCATACCAAATATACTAACAAAAAATAAGGAGAAGTGGATTATGCATAGTAGTAACCTTAATACTGAGAAAGCATGAATATAATAGCATTTATGCTTACAATCAATTCCTTAAGCTAAACCACTCAGAAACCAATACTAATGACATTCATCTTATCCCCTTTTTGGTGAATAATCATTTCAAGAAAGTGCCCAACAAACCATTTATATTTCTGGAGGGCTAATGACTGATGTTATTTCATTTGATGTTAACTCAAATTATTCATATTCATAAATTCATTGTTTCCATTTGTCCTTCTTGTTCTGATCAAGTGTATTTTCAGGGGGAAGGTCTGCATTCTGTAAACATGTGCACAACAATTATTTCTGGAACCAATGGCACCATTTATTTCTGGAGGGTTTTGACTTTAACTCCACTTATTCATATTCATATATGCAAATTTTCCATTTGCCTGTATTGTTTAAGTGAAGTGTATTTTCAAGGTGAAGGTCCCAATTCTGTAAACAATTCAGTTTATTTCCAATGCATATTCATGTTTTTACAGATCTCTACTTCTGCGTACCCGTAGGTAAGACCAATTTGCATGAGATTACAAGAGATCCTCAGCATAATCAATCCTGCGACAGCAAGCTGGTGCCATATTCACTCATTTTAACAATCTCTGTATAATTTCCACACTTAGAAATCATGTGTTTTGCTTTGTCTTGTATGTGGGCCTTTACACGGTATTTGTACTTATTTTGGTTAAAAAAATGAAATTATTCTAATGGAGTCTGTGTTTTACTCATGCATTCCAAATTTC
>JXSR01S075204.1:9120-21165 GCA_000969725.1 Ophiothrix spiculata | reverse complement strand
GCGAGCTTAAGGTCTTGATTTTAATTACGCGCTATAAAGAAAGTAAGCTCGTACGAGCTTGGTTTATGTTAAATGAGCAAAGGCATGCATATTACGTTCACATACGAGCTGAAAATGAGCTTGTATTGGCTCGTTTTTATGGTTACATTTTCGTAAGGGCACAGAGCCAGTATGTTTTACCTTAGCACATTTATCTAATCCAACTTATGATAACTTAACCCAACTTAGTTCTACCAACATTGCAGTACATTGTATTTATCTAAATCCAATTTTGAAATATTGACCATACAGAAATCAATTTCTTGGAAACTTCCTGTACAAGAAATCTTTGTGCCTAGCCTGCATATTGTTTTGCCACCTTGCTGGAGTATTGTATGACAAATTGAAATCTTGAAGTTGGAGTGCCAAGCTTGAAGTATGATGATTTCCATCCAGACCCAACTTGACAACAACCGTCTGGATGACGTCACAACCTGACAACGCATAACTAAGCAAGAATGAGGCTCCATAAGAATCTTCCTACATACTACTAGGCATAAGCTGTATATACAGTATATCTTGGTGAGAGGAAAATTAAGGTGCCTATTATCGTGTCTATGGAAGAAAAAATAATTCATAATCCATTACCATGTACAAACACAAAAAGAATAAGAAATATGACATATTTCAGTGGCGTGTCCAGGGGTGGCTTTAGGTGCTGAAGCTTCCTGCAGAGTTGTAAAAATCATGTAGAATCAGCCAAATTTCGGAAAGTTTTGACACCAAGCCCCCTTCAGCCCTCCGCAAGGAAAAATCCTGAACACACCAGTGTATTTTTCAGGAGTACTCTCATCCCTTTTTTTGCACTAATTTCCATTAGAGTTTTTTGTTTGTATCAGTCTTATTTTCAAAATACATTTCCCACAGGTATAACATTATGACAGAGACATGGCATGGCCTATTGGTTTCAACCAACTTCTAATCATTGGGCAATGGAAGCTAGATTTTGCGTCCATTGATTGGTACAAACTGTTACAAATCTCAGACTTATCAACTCTGGTGCACAAAGCATATTTCAAGATTTAAGCCATGCCAACTCCATGGCCTGTGTACCAACTTCAATGAGGTATTTGCACACATCCATTAGACAAAGAAACATTAGAGATATGAGCACTAACACCCATGTGTTTATATAAAAGTATATCTATAAAACAATGGGGAATTTTTTTGATATCTTACAAATGTCTTATTTTAGCCTGATTATGACACATCTTTTTATACATTTCCCCTTCCTTGGAAGATAAGTGTGCCCCTTTCTCCTGCATAACTTGTTAAATCATTGATCTCCATCATAAGTACTACGAGTAATGATAATACTACTTCATACTTTTCTCTTTGTAACAATACAACATACTCCAATCCTTACCAAAATACCTTCAAAATTCCCCCAATCCTGTGATGAACAATTGCTACATTAAAACATAATGCCAATGGCTCTCAATACTTTATGAAGGTATAACAGATAATAACTAGTAGAATCCCCTAATATACCCAATCAGAGTTCAAAATCCTCTTTTATTACAAATGTTGTTATTCAACACGGTAATTTTTTGTTGTTCTTTCGACTTGAGTATATCCAGCATCCCACGCTCATGCATTACCAATTTGCTATGGTGCCTATGATTTCTTAAACCATATATTTGTTTCAAGTGTTATGTGATATGTATGAGTTGACCCAAGGGGCTACTCAAACATACAATACACATAGAAACAAGATATACTCACTGCTTTGCTGTTTATCACCTATGAAATAGAATATCAGGAATTGAAAACGCACAAATTTGATTGTTTCTTAAGATAAAGATGTTTCAAAAAAGGACTCCGAAATATGATATTGTTTTTCTTTGAAACAATGCAACACTATACTTAAAATAAATGCAATACTAATTTTTGTATGATTAAAGAGAATAAACAATTCTAAACATTGACAGGAGAGTGAGTAGAGTATGGAGATATGAATGGTTTTGACCAAAATGAGCGGTAAATGTAACCTCCTGCCATTTTTCCTTTTTGAAATATTTGAAAAGACCATGTTTTAAGGATTAAACTGATGCCTCAATGAACTTCACTCGATTTCTAGAAGACAAGTTATAGTTCGTCAAAGGTTATCAGGGAGAAAAATGTATATATAACTAAAATAACTGATGTTCAAAGACCAATAAGCCCTATATTTTCTGTTGATTGTTCTCAAAATATACAGATATATTTCATATTTCGGACCAAGTATACTTTAGATCCCATCAGAAATTTTAGGGTTAGGGTTTAGGGTTAGGGTATGTTTAGGGCTCGGGTTGCAAGTCCCAGTTAGTGAGATAGGGTCGGGTCCCAGGTGAAGTTTTTAATGGGACCTAAAGTATACCTTTTGCCATATTGCTGATCATTTTATTGAAATGAAACTTTACTCGTGTTTTGAAGTAAGCACAAGGTTTGTGAATCTGTCAAAAAATAAATTTCAGCAAATTACCACCGTGACACATATTTTCACCTGAAGCGCAAAAATAAATTTGCTGTATTTACGACTCATTTGAAATAGACGGTCACATATGTATGTTTTTGTCACAAGAATCCACCATCGTTTATTTGTATCATCGCTGACGATGAAAGAAATATCTTTCCATGTGACTGTAATTTTTAAATGATTCCCTGAATATTTCAATATGTATATATTACACATGTACAAAATACATATTTTAATGCAATAAACCTTACTTAAAAATTGTTTTGATAAATGTTAAACATACCAGTTGTGATACATTTATCCAAATTCGTTTGTTATATCAAATATGTTCTTGGCCTAATTAGATTGTCTAATTCCATAAAATAGCGCATTGTTTGCCTAATTAAATCAACTAATTAAACATAACATTTCCCTTTCCATTAAGTCATGTATCTTTTATAAAGGAACGTTTATATTACATTTATACAACCTTTAAAAATAAAACATCCAATTAACTTTATTTCATTGACCCAGAATTAATCTAAGTTAAATCATGTTTCGATGTTTTGTTCACCAACATGTATTGTAATTGGCCATAAATTATCAGCGTAGTTTTGATCTACATCACTTGTGATACTTTTTTCAACAACTTGTTGTTCCAATCCACAGCTAATATATTCACATCAGTGCTGTTTTTAACATAAAAAATGTTCTGAAAAAATGTCAATAATTTGAACAGCTCTACTTGAATTGTTCCATAAGAAATCTCAAACCAACAATTTGCATAAAAGTTTATTTCATATATAGTTAAATTTCCCAGGTAACTTATCTGGAAGAAAAAAATCGTTTATTACAAAAAGCAAAATGTGTCTAGTAACATTAACACAACTCCAACTCATTCTAACTTCCTTCACTTAACAAAACATCATTTCAAGTTTTAAAATCACAATTCAAATGTAAATTAAACAATACATATTTACACTGCACTGCATTTATTGATGATATTTGCATAAAATCACATCTTTCAACAGATATTTTGTTTGGTTTTTATTCGTGATGCAAAGCAAAATTATTCAGAACAATCACAATCTGATATAAAACAAATTCAGCATTTACAAAAATAAATTGCACCTGTCAGCATCGCTTTGTTTTCTTTACAAGTACAAATAAATGACAACACACTAATCAGATGCAGATGATATATGACAGCTTCCAGGAACTTATTTTACAAAGATATCTGCTCAATCAGGTCTTGTTTCCACAACCATTTAGGCTATAATGGTGACATTTGCACACAACCAACTTATGCAATAGTTAGAGGAATATGGCATTTGCAAAGCTTATATTACACACATATATGCAATTTATAATATGCTGACAGCTGGAAATATTAAAATGAAAAGAAATATTTTGTCCTTATAAATTATTATTTTTCTATTAAGACATCTTTCCTAGCGGAAATTTTTATTATACATATTCATTATCCTTTCTGAGTAAAGATAGTCAACATTCCAATGCTTTAAAAAATAATTCTGTGATTTTTTTTCAGAGTAATAAAACAAAAAACAACAATAAATTGAACTTGGTGAGACTACATTGCTTTACACGCCTGTTCATAAGATCCTGACCGGTTTCCACTCCTTAGAAACATCATAAAACTGAACAAAAATTATGGCGTAAGTTACACATTTTAACTTATACAAAGGACCAAAATTGAGATCTTTGAGACAGAATTTAAAGCAATTCTATAAGATTTCGATCAAAATGGTTTTTAGTAAAAACAGCATAAATTGAAGGACTGTGAAAGCATTTTCAAGAGTATTTTGTAAAAAAAATGTTTTGCCATTGAAAAATGGATAAAAGGCACATGTATACATGCTTTCCTATACTAATTCATGTGGAATTAAATTTGGGATCCCGATTTAATTCAACAAATGAAAAGAAAAAGTAATAAGCATATTTAAGCCAAATCATTTGGAGGGTATTTCTATCTACCTAAAATAAACCAAGTAAACTAAAACAAATCAAAAGTCATGGGGACAGGGGGGGGGGGGCGCTTCATGTTTATCACTTTATAGTATTGCTTTAATGAACTACTCTTAAAAAAAAATAAACCTGAAACTGTACAAAATGTACCTTTGCTGAAAGTGAGACTTGACCAGTGTACTTGGCTACACCTTTGGAGCACAGATACCTGCCATGTCAGCACATGGTGCACTATCTTTACACAATTTCACTCATCTGAATTTTCTTGTCAAACAAGCAAAGCTTTGAATCTTTGAATATAATTTGTCATCTTAAGACTTTTATCTTAAACAATATTGAGAAAAGTAAAAATTATCCCTTTGTTCTTGATATGTAATTTTGAAGGGTCCTTAAAATGGTCCAAACATGATGTTGACTAACACAATTCTAATATTATTTTCACACTCAATTTGTCTACTCCCAGCAGCTACATGACAAAAATCAGGCCAAGCTCATTTAAACCTCATTTCCCAACTTCACTTATGTCACATTTCACGCATGCAGGAAAACTATAATGTAAGCATGACTTGTGCTACTCCAATTTTTCTGACAGGTTTTGAATTGACCTAAAGCAAAAGTCCAATTGAGTTTTCTGTTGCGAGAGCACTGAGACGGGTGCCTGGAAAAACATGACCATACCTGTATTCAATCTTCTGACGGCACTTGACTTCATTGTATTGTATAGCTGGTTCCTTGTTTTCATGTACATATCTAAGATTAAGAGTACTTTTCTTAATTTATATAATCACAGAAGCAATGGTATACAGGTTGTAACAGAAAAAATTATACATTGGTATATACGCTGACAGAATAAAGTTACACTTTGTATCACATTGTCATTTATTTATATTGAAAGCCAACTTCTTAAGCTACAAAATGCACTTTGTTTCATCCAAATTGATGGTCTATAAGCAGAGTTATGGCAAGTATACTGACCCTACCTTCAAATCACCTGGGCCAGTTCATCCGATTCATTAACCGGTAGTAAAGTAATGGCACATAATGCCCTAAATCAGCCATACGATGTCCAGCAAGATTACGAGGCTGATTTTAGTGTTCCATCTAACAAAGACAATAATAGACCTTTTAATGATGAACTTGCCTGTAGACGGTTGCATTTTTAATGTTGAACGGGACACCAAAACAATTTTTAAGAGATATCCTAGTTGGTGAGACAACATATCATCTAAATGGCAGAAATCGGCACACAAGCACTTTAAGACTATCAAGAGATTTTAGATACAGGTCAAAGGAAACACCATTATTTCTTAACTTTAACTTTTGTAAAACTCAAGTTTTATCAAAATGAATTTCCATATTTCCCTTTGAATACGAAACTGTGCCAAAAAAAAAAACCACCCTGCAAAATGATTATTGCAATAAACTCTTTGCTTTCCCGTGTCCACCAAAGATATCGAGTCTTTGATGCAACTGCTTATGCTTACTCTGGAATATGAGCAATATTTTAACCTATTAAAGCATAACTTTTATCATATCTATGAATTATTCTTATCATATAGAAAAATAAAAACATTAAAAGCTCTTGAACATTAAGTGTGTCTTTTGTTATTTTATTTCACTGCATTGTTAATCTTTATCGAGTCATGAAAAACTGTTCACACTGAAAATGGTGAAATCGGCCCAAGTAGTTTTCACCGGTCTTTACTTAAATGGTTGTAACTTTTGAACCTGACCATTAAATGAGATCAATTACGCTGATTCTGGTAGCCAATTAAATAGCCTTTCAAATAAAGGAAAGTTTTTGAATTCAACATTTTTATTTTCCCCATGATATCGCTAACAAGAATGTATAATATTTTCTGTTACAACCTGTATGTTAAACTACAATTGTCCAGGTTTTGTAAAATGGTACTTCAAAAACTTTTGAAATACATTTGAAATGTATACTTATCTGCTCCATAACTTTCAAACAGCAAAAAATACCAACAACATATATTATAGTTGAATGTGTGAAGTGACAGGAATATTATTATATGTTATGTAAAACAAATATTTATTACTCTTTATTAGTAAAATTGTGCAAAATATCTGTCCTTTGTGACTTCACCAGTAATTGTAACGCGAGACCAGAATACAAAGCAAAAGCACTTTTTTTAAAGTTCCAATAGTCCTGTTGCAAATCTGCACTTTATTTAATCTATGGATATCACAGATGACTTAAAACAACTAAAAATTGCCACAAGAGCCACAAGGGGTAGCAGGTAGCGCAGCCGTAACTCCCTCGCTTTGCACCAATGAACCCAGGGCTATAGTGGGTTTGATCCCTGGTCTCATTGTTGTATGTGCAATAGGCCCGGCAATAGGTTGCCAGTCCAAACTTGCTTCCGCAGGTGTTCCTGCGGGCGCTCCAGTTTCCCTCCTGCATCTGACCATCTGACAGAGGACCCTCATGGAAAGCAATGCTAGACACCGATGAAGCTATCCTCTATAAATATGTCATATTTACAACAAAAAACACAGCATAGTGTGTTCATGTTGTAAATATGAATAGTGACTTAAATTGTCCATGCCTTTAAATTCAATTCTAAGTCTGATAAGATGACATTCTGTGGATGTGTTGAAAAATATTGATTTTGTACTATTTCACTACATATTGTTTGCAACCTCCCCTCATAACACATATTTGCCAATTTTCAAAAGAGACTATAATAGATTGATGTTTCTCATCAATCACAATCCACAATAAATTCCTCTATTTCCTCTATACTGCCGCTGAACTAAAATGTTACATTCATTATTCACAGCAAAGTGATCCCTGGGTTCTTTCAGGGATATTTCAAATAAAAAAAACCACTTTACAATTTACAATTATGACGTAAATTGTAACAAATGTAGTATGAAACATATATTCTGATGTAAGTTTCAATTTAAATTTGAGCAAAGTAATATTATTGACATATTACAGCAGTTCCCCAGGGCTTCACAGCTTCCATAAAACTTCCTTTATTTTTCTGCATATCCTGTTAATGAATTGATAAATAATATGCAAAAGTAATAATAAGAAAGACAAAATGGTATGCCCAGGTCTCACACACTGTTCCTTGCATAGAGGCAAGCTAAAATGCAGCATCTCATCAGATAATAATGCATCATCAATTTTGAATTGGATTCTATTTTTTAAACCATAAATGTTTTATGTCACTGTCAGCAAAAACAAACAAATTATACAAAAAGTCAAACATATGAAAAATCGTCTAATGTGCCTTGTATTTTGTGCACAATAAATATGAATTGGCAAAATACATATATATACAACATTCATTACTCATGTGCCTTTTTTACATGTGCAGGAATTGATTTATATTAAATTTTAAGTCTGATCAGAAAAAGACAGTTTAAAAACTAATTTTATAAAGTTTAATTTTCTTCTACTTCATATAGTTTCTTACCCCCCCCCCCCATCAAAAAAGGCATGTTTCCCAATTTTTCAAATAGGTAATAAGATTGATTGATCTCATTGATCACAATTCATATTAAATTCCACTATTTTCTATTTCCTGTCACGTCACTAAAGTAAGATTTTTCATTCATTACTTGCAGCAAATTAAGTGATCCCCAGGTTCTCCCAGGGACATTTTAAATAAAAAATATTTCAAAATTCAAAATTATGATATAAATTGTAACAAGTGCAGTACAAATCATGTATTCTGATGTAAATTTATATTGAAGCAAAGTAAAATTGATGATAAATTACAACGGATCCCCAGGGTTTTCATCAAACTTCCTTTATTTTTCTGCCTATCCTGAAATGAATTGATAAATAATATGCAGAGCAATAATAAGAAAAACACAATAATATGCCCAGGTCTCACAGACTGGTTCTGACTTTAAAAAAACAAACCTACAATGCAGTGCTAGAACTGCAAATCATTTTAAAATGTGTCATGAAACCTGTCCAAACACATCAGTTGCAACTTTAAAGTTTTAGCAATTCCATTTTGAATCATCATAATCACAAATGTATCTGACCATAACATTAGGGAAATGAAGACCGGCATCGCAGCCATTAAGTAATTTGTTTCCACTTTACATCCATACCTAGCAGACAACCGTTTTTCTCTTTTTTGACCTGCCAATAAGAAGCTGTTAGGAACCCGTACACATTATTTAATTGAAAAATAAATTGAGAAATGACAGGGCCTCCTGTTACAGTCAGTATGCTTGTAATTAAGCAATGTGGCTGTGCCGACTGTTTTATCAATGCTAGGTTTCAATAGATGTATATTATACATGTCGATATGTGCACATAGCTAAAGGATCAGTGCCCGACTGGGTGGAAGACGAATCGTTTCATCAGCTAATTTGCCTAGACCTGAGCTAACTATGTCCGCTACAAAATATGCTTACAAAGGATTTTCGATTAATGATGTACTATCAATCAATTTCCTACTGACTTATAATGCAATCACTCTCATTTCAAGTCCAAATTGCATACTGTTTGCCGGGTTAATTAAGCATCACACTTATGCATCAATCAATTATACCTATTTCTAATTTGGAACGGAATAAACTATAGCCTTTCAAATGAGTCTGTAGCAGAGCATTATTACACAGTAACTACGTCATTCAGGTGTGCTGATGATATGGCAACGAGGGGGTACCTAGTATCGGAGACGATATGAATGCCGGCCAGCCGCGTGGCTGGTATGCTAGACCCACTTACATGGCAAGGATTGTGTATAGGATTGCAATATTAAATGAGCTGTGCAGGCTGTACAGGGTTGCATTGTACAAACAAGTACTGGTTGCTACATAGAAATGGATGGGACTTATATTGTTGTGGTTACAAATGTTCTACTTATAAATTTCCGCTTGTATTTCTTTAAATATACATTTTCTTCAAAACAAGGGTCACATGGCCTTGAATGCAAATATTCTAACAACAAAATGAGCAAAATTTGATTTTAGTATTTTGAACAGTTTTGATTATGCAAAAAATGCCCTATTGAAAAATGCAATAACCATTAATTTCTTAACATTGTCGCCCACTTCAACGACATTACTTTGAAACCAGTTTATGAGCAAAACAAAAAAGAGTATTTTCCCACTCCTTATTCTTAAACTAAAGTGACATTTGGGAATCTTATATCAACAATATAACTCATTAGATGTATTTTATATACTATGAAAATAATATCAAATATTCATAGAATTTGTTTCTTTGCCATAAAGTTCAACCACAATGTTTTATAATTTTAGGTTTATTAATGAGGACATTCCACAATGCAACTATCTGAGACGTGATGCAGGCACTAGCCATAATCTGTTAAGCTTAACTTTTTACCACATTTTTTAGCCACAATTATGATTTAATCACACAGTTTTGTTTGAGCCTGCTTCCATACCAACTTGCTGCATTTATTATTTCTTTCTTCATGTTCTCTGTTTATAGTAAGAGAACCAGTTTTCAGAAAATATGAGTTAACAAGGTGCATGTGTATAGAAAAGGACTATAAACTGTAGTGTTTTGTGGAAAATGTTTTGACATTTTTTAAATTTTTCGACTGTACATATGTAATTATGCATAAGTTTGTCTACTTGCTCATTAATTTAATATCAAAAGCTCTCAAACTATGATGTATCTTATACAGACAATAAAAAAAATTTAAAATCCGCCTCACCAATACAAATATATAATATTGTACATACTATTATGTAAGTGGCAAAATCCCATCATGAAAACATTGAAAATTTAATATTCTTCAACATCTTACCCATTTCATTGTTTTGCACACGTTTCCCTGCTTTTATTATATACAATTATTTATATGCCAATATGAGTCAGTCCCCTTAAGTAATTAAAGCTAAATATTAACGCAGGACTTAGTTTGGTATTTGTTAATAGGACCATGTACTTTATATTGGATTCCATTGACTGTCCTGGAATGATATACACATATATGACATGTTTTTACTGGGATCAATTCTAATTCATTATACAATGTTAATTTTGAGTAATTATCAGTTGTCGTTAAGTGATCCAAACGATGCCGCTATTGATTATCAGTTAAATTACACAAACACAAATCCTGCTTTTGATAGTAGCCAGATGGGAATTTGGTGTAATTTATAAAATCAAGTTTTGTTAGTAACTCTGTTAACAACAAATTTTCCAACAAAGAATAATATGCCTCAAAAAAATTCCCCATGATTTTCCAAAATTTTAAAAAATCTACAGAATCATTAAGTACCTACTTGAGAGTGCAAACACATTTAAAAGCCAGAAATCAACACAATATTTAAATAAAATGATTTAATCAACCCCGTTTTATACTATTGTGTGTCCCTTCCCCAAATTCTATACTCCTTGACTATAGCTTCTTTAAAATATCACTCTAACACATATTCCTCTTTATTTTATTTTGAGTTTTTTTACCTCAAATAGAGTTCATATTCAATTATAATGGATTGAATTTGCCCTGGTAACTCTAACTTTAGAGATGGACAATTTTGTGTCTATTTTAACATTTCCTTGACCAGTTTAGTTGTAATTTTTGTATAATCTATCTTTTTGATATTCAAAACCCTTTATTTTTCTTGCTTTGTTTCAGATGTAAACCTGATGATGACAGCAATGTCGAAAATATTTGTAGAATAGTAGATTAGAAGTAGTTATCCGTGTTGGCTCCATTGTACTATTTATTTATAGTGTACTCTTCTTTTTATTTAGCTAGAAAAGAGGCAAAGTTTTTGTCACATCAAAATCATGAATTGCATCTTTAAACCAGGTACTAAATAGAATTTAAGTCTGGAAATCTTACCAATCCATTTTCTGATGAAAAGCGTGGTGGTTGAGAATCAAATCAATATCAATTACAATGAACATACATGTATTATCTTCTTTGCAGGCAATAAAATGGGTTTTTTGTAAGATTTTTATCAAAATATATCACAATGTAATTTTCCTCTCTTTCTTTCTAGCTTTTTGTTTTCTTTGTATGAGAAGTTGTGTAAGCAACCTAACCTGTTTTTGTGGTCACTTGGAATTGCAATTCCCATTTACAATTCCAAGTTCAATATTTCCCCTCTGGCATATTGTGTTTGAAAGGGTTTTCCCCCTTTAGTGTCAAATCATAAGACAAGATTGAGGATCAATTGTAATATACAATATTTTCACCATATTGTATAATATCACATCTTTCATTCTTTTATTATCTTGAAAAATCTTTAACAAATATCTTCCTGATCGAAGATTTTTATTGTAATTAATATTTGGTTTATATCGCATGCTTTAAAATTACAGTTCCAAATTACTCCACAACATGCCTTTCCACAATGGCAAAATATATGAAGAGTTTCTTCCTTTTTAATGTCAAGTATAATGTATGATTCAGGATCAACAGCAGGTAGCATAAAGACTTTGAACCCATCTTTAATATATCATTGGTTTTACTTAGTCTTGTTAGGCTTTCTCCAATATATTTCCATGAGTTTTCCAACATTAGTATTGTACAAATAATGTAATAAATCTTTTAGCAAGAAACGGACTCAAGTATCTCCTTTATTTCTGCTTCAATATTGAA
>JXSR01S075203.1:67947-81037 GCA_000969725.1 Ophiothrix spiculata | reverse complement strand
TCAGTCAATTGTCAAAAATAAGGTGTCAAATGAAAGCTGAAACTTCAGCGCTTGTACACAAATTCTTTAAATTACGTTTGCGAGTACCGTATTGGCGCGCGAGTCATTTTTTCGAGAAGAGGCGATACTTTTTTGGGAGTCTTTATTACTAAGGCTGCGATCACATATAGAACTATACTATTCGGGTATACGGTGCACGAATTTGCAGGGCACGCGTATAGTTAAAATCGGACACGTGAATTTGATTCTACCGGGTCACATAAGAGGGCGCTATTCGAAAAAAATGTGTAGTTGCTTATAGTATAGTATAGTGGAATTCGAGCAAGTTCGATTTTCGTGCAGTATATACGTTTATATAATGATTACAGTGATTTGAGCCGTGTAATAGTATACAAACACAACATGGTTTTGAGGGAAGTAGTGAAAATTACTGATCCAGAGGTGTTGGATGTGTGTGACTAAGAAGTCACATGCATCCAACAACGAGGGATCAGGAATTTTCAATACTTCCTGAAATAATCCATGTTGTACTTGTTTTACTATACCTCATAAATATTTAATTGAACGTATTATAAGCAAAATCAAAAATCACCTAAGATGCACATTGTTCTGGGGCACCGTATGAATTTCCAATTGATAACCGAGGGGTGCGGTAGTAGGGGTACGATAGTTTCTCATTTTTTTTCCTGCGTGGGCGTTACGCACAATCGAGGAAGTAGGCAAAATGCTGTCAAGCGAATCAGTTGAACTGTCCAATTATCAGTCCGGGCAACGAACCTGATCTGGTTCGCGAACCTGATCAGGTTCAGTCGAACCAGATCTGAATCGGAATTTGGTGTTTTTTAGGGTTTTTGTTTCCGGGGGAGTTTATTAGAGGTTTGTAGAAACTTTTATTGCCGTTTTCATAACCTTTAAGATGTTGCCTAAACTTCTGTTGTGAGTTTTTAAATATCTGCCTTGAGGTTATGTGTTAATTAAGACAATAGAATTAATCAGATTACGTTATCAATTAAATATGTAAATTATCTTAAAACTTTTTAAACCAAAAGTATAACACTGTTCACTAAGAACAAGTATATGTTGACAAAATAGCAAAAAATAATATCTACAATAGTTAAAATTAGGTTTAAAATTTGAATCTAATCTGATTATATTTCAGGATTGCCTAATAATATTTATGAGGTATAGTAATTTGTACTATTGCACGGCATGAAACAAAGATGTGTAATATCATGATATAAAACAAATATTGAATGCCTATGCACATTCAATAGTACGAAATATACACTCTTAGAAGGCCGGGATCAAATTTTTGATCCTTTTTCGGGATCATTTTATTTTGATCCTTTAAGGATCACTTTTGATCCTTTAAGGATCACTTTGATACGGAAAGGATGAGCTCACATTTTGATACCGCGGTTGGATCCAACGTGATATTTTGTTTCATATTTGAGTACAACCCATAACCGCTGCATAGCGGGGAATGTATACAATGGTGTAACATGTATAAATACGTTGATTTCATCACACAGTCCCGTGGTCGAGTGGTTAGAGCGCTGGTCTTGAAATTACCAGCAGGTATAAGTGCGGCGTGGGTTCAAACCCTGCTAGGGTAACTTCAGCGTGATGTTTTTATGCAGATCTTTTTATAAGAAATATTTGATCCTTTTTACGGATCAAAAATTGTGATCCTTTTTTTGGGATCATTTTGATCCTTAAAGGATAAGCTCATATTTGATACCTAAAAAGGATCAAAATTGATCCTTTTTGTCTCATATTTGATACTTTCTTTCTAAGGGTGTATCATTCGGTCAAATTTGGACTGATCCATTTCACTCGGCTACGCCTCGTGAAATAGAAAAGACCAAATTTGACCTCATTATATATTTTGTACTATTGCACTCTCAGGCATTCCATATTTGTATATTATATGACTCACCTGTTCTCATAGAACTATACGCGAATACCGAATAGCGTATACCGTATAGCGAATACCGAATACCGTATAGTTCTATGTGATCGCAGCCTAATAGTAGACACTTCAGGTGATTTTTAAATTATGCATCAAATTCTTTCAAAGGAATAAAAAAATGAAAGCCAGGTGATCTAAGGAATTTTTCAAATTCGACCTTCTGTTGCAAAGTTATGAAGGTTTTTGTATCGCTATTTTAAATAATTTTGGAGAACGCAGGTCAGGGGATTCTTTATTTTCGACTAGCAAGGTCACGGCAATAATGGCAGAACTCCGCTAGTCAATACACAGAGCAATTTGGTCAATATTTATATTGTCCAGGAATGGATATTACACAAAATAGGAGCTATTTTGCACCCATACATGCGCGGAGTATTTAAAGATGATTAGTCCCGCATGTTAAAAGGCTGATCAACACTGAATTTGGGCTGAATTGAAGGCGCGGAAATTTCACCCAAATGATCATTAACAGCGCCATCATTTTACCAGTTTATGCTAATTATCTAGAAAACGACAAGACCGATTTGAATTTTTTTGGCATCAAAACATGCGCAAACCCTACCTTGACAATTACATTAAACAGCTTTATTGGGTAAGAAAGAAAGAAAGAGTTATTTAGGCTGATAGCCAAGGATAACCCAAGAAAGCCTCTAATGAAGCTTATTTCCATTGGGGTCCTAGATCTTTCACTTTAATAATCAGTTTTAGTGCAGGAGGAAAACCGGAGGACCCGGGGAAAAAACCTGCGGAAACGAGGTTAGCATGGGCTTACCTCTCTGCGGTAGAAAACTAAAAAGCTTCTTCGTATATTACTTGTTTGTTATTGGTCGAATGGTATCTCAGGACCAGTTTCAGGCGTGCACTTACAGATTGAGATTAGTTTTTTTATTTAGAAAAATAAATCATATCCCGATTGACGCACCGTGGATGATATCATTTAAACCTAAACAAGCATGCCTTACCGCATGATTTTGCTTTTGTGCTTAGGATGCATTCTTTTAGGTAAGGTCTTCATGGTCATTAGATACAGGAGCTGCGATGGGAGAAATGGTGATGGTATATGTTAATGGTATTGATGATGATGATGAGGATGATGATGATGATGATGATAATGATGATAATGGTTGTGGTAGTGGTGATGGTTGTGGTGATGGTGGTGATGATGAGGATCATGATGACGATTTATGTTCCTTTACAGAATGGTGTCAAGCAAGCAAGTATAGGACTGTCTTTAGTATCCCAAAAGTATATGTACCTTTTATCGCTGCCCCGCCACACGTTTTGATTACCACCACTTCATCAGATCCTGTTGACGCTACCATAACAATTCCCGGAAATGGAGCCACCAATGTTTTTCAGACTAGCGTCGTTGTGTCAAGATATCAACATGCTGACATCACTTTGCCTGAATCCATACGCATTGAAAAAGGAGACGGCAAACAGACGGGAAAAACAATTGTTGTAGAGGCTTCAGATGTGATTTTGGTACATGCCATCGATAATGAGCATGGCAATCACGATGGCTTCCACGCACTTACAGCATCACAACTTGGTACTGAGTACTACGTCGCAAGTTACACACCAGACGCAAGTTATGGTTCTATTTATCCATCGTTTTTCGTCGTGACAGCAATTGAAGAGCAGACCAAGGTTGACATTACAACTGCATCAGGAGAAGAGCATTCGGTTGTTCTCAATGCCCTTGAAAGTTATAGATTTGAAGCCAAGAATAAAGAGGACTTGACAGGTACGCATGTGCAAACTAGTAAGCCAGCTGCGGTGATATCGGGTATCAATACGAAAGTGCCAGCTGGGATCATGATGTCTGACACATTGTTGGACCAGCTTCTGCCTGTGAAATATTGGGGACGAAACTATGTCCTTTTCCCATTCCTCGGCAGGAGTTCTGGTTATATTTACCGAGTCGTTGCACCGCAAACCTCAGCAACGCTGCAAATATCAGAGATAGGTAGTGTAAACACAGTAGGTGCATTCTATGAAGGGGATGTGTCTGGTGATCAGGTGGTTTCCATAACATCTGATATACCTGTAATGGTGATTCAGTACATGAAATCTCATGATACTGACGATCACGCAGATCCATCAATGATAATTGTACCACCAATCGATTTATACAGCAATGATGTTACCTTTCCGGTATTCATGCCGGCGGGATCGACAACCGACCTCACAACCTATATCAACGTGATGGTTGCGTGTCCTTATGTCAGTGGGCTACTCTTTGACGACACTTCGCCGATGCAAGGCTGGAATACTCTTAGATCTGATGATGGATCGATTTGTTCAGTTCGGGGAAGTGTTGAAGAAGGACAGGCTCACAACGTTAAACACACCAATTCAATGGCAAAGATTTTTGTGACTGTCTATGCCATTTCCGAAAACAGTGGATCTTCATATGCATACACGGCTGGAATGACATCTTTTATACTTTCTGGTGAGTACATACAGTCGCATCACAGTTTCTTTGCTTTGCATCCAGGGCTGGATATTAGCACCTACCTTACAGCTACTTGCATCATTCGTACATACGCAAACAGTCGATGTCATCAATTGCTCGAATCACAATCGCGTTTGTAATCATGACAAGAGAAATAGCTTTCATTGCATTTCGGAGTAGCCGGTCAACGCCATTTTGTACTTGTTCATGGAAGTGAAATTACTTAGTTACTAGTATGTGATTCTAGTGATTCTAATCCTCGTGTACGCCAAAATTGTGACATTCTGACATCAGCAAAGTAGGCAAAAACTTGCAGTAAACATGGCATTCCGCCGTTTCGCCGGCGAAAATTGACAATGTTCCGTTTTGAGTGCATATCAGTTCGGCGGAACTCACAATTCGGATACGTATACGAATTTGGATACCCACGTACATTTTGTTTCCAAATTGTGATACCCGTATCAGAATTAGGATATGGAGGGGTATCCAAATCCTGATACGCCTGTCGTGGCGCAGGAAACAAATCGATAGCGCAAGCTGTCAAGTACATGTAGTACATCTTTCTTGCATTTATGATAAATCTATCTGTTGAAATGTCATTTCCATCTGTGCAATTCCAATACGTATCCGAACTGTGAGTTCCGCAAAACTGTTGTAGGCGATAGGAGTGTCAAATTAGCATTCAATATACCCGCGTTACTGAGTAAATTATAAATGCTTGACGGCGATGATGATAATATTATGATTTTTAATTTTAGATATTGTCCTTCCGACGCAACTAACATCCACGGGTAATTCTAAAACGGAGTCTGGTGTCAGAACAAGTAGCAGGACAACATTGAAACCAACGACATCGAAATTGCAAGAACCGTTATCAGGTAATGTCAACATGACTGTATATCCGATATACAGTGTGTCCCTGAGTGAAGTTATCAAAATTTCAATGCCACAGTGCACAATTCAAAATCTAAATAACCCCAGCCAATGTCGGGGACAATAATATATGATGTCTTTACTTTAAATATTGATACAAAATTAAAGAAAACTCATGCATTAATTTTCTAGAATTGAGCGTTTAAAGTTTCAGTGTTTAGACTCTTTTCCCAGTCTGGAAAGGTCGTAAACATCCTAAGGTAATTTGCAGCAGAAGTTGCGATCAAGGATAGCATGTTTTCAAACATTTCTGTTTTGTTTGGCATGTTACTTCTTGTTGATGATGCCTCAGATTGATAAAGGGTCTTCTGAATGTTATTTTGTTTCTTTGTTTGTCCACACGCTTCTTTTTTGCAGTTTCTTCAGATACCGTACCACGATCCTTGTATTTTTTTTGACATTTTTTAAAATACCGTGGGCTACTCATGCGATGAAGATTCTTGGCTCCTGGATAGGTTGGAAAAATCTTTCCATTCATTCATTCATTCATTCATTCATTCATTCATTAATTAATTAATTCATTCATTCATTCATTCATTCATTCATTCATTCATTCATTCATTCATTTATTCATTCAGTCAGTCAGTCAGTCAGTCAGTCAGTCAGTCAGGCAGTCAGTCAGGCAGGCAGTCAGTCATTAAGCTTTTAATCTCTTTATATAGGCGCGTGCCGTTGTTGATTCGTGATGAATCCACAGTTGATATTCAAATTAGCGCGTCACGCACGGCACGGCGTTTATTGAAGTGCGTTTACGCAGTACACAAAAGTCGTCACACTGATCATCGTGCGTCGGGCACTTCATGTACTTGGAAAAGCCCGGTGCTTGGGAAAAATGATAAAGTCAAAGCAGCAAACATTCACAAATTAGCACTTTGCTTCAGATATGTTAAATGTTTTTATGAAGATAAGTAGGCCTATCTCTTAAATTGAAAATATTAAGAATTTAATTCATACGTTTCCGGGGCCATTTTCGTTGTTGAAAGGTATTCAAACACGCCACAGAGTTTGTTCATCGCGCATCAACAACTCTGTGGCGTGTTTGAATTAGGTATTCAAACACGTTTCTTAGTTACTAGTAAAGGTTCATGTGACTCTAGAGATTCTAATCCTCATGTACGCCAAAATTGTGACATTCTGACATGAGCAAAGTAGGCAAAAACTTGCAGTTAACATGGCGTTTCGCTGGCGAAAATTGACAGAAGCCGTAAATATAATGTTCCGTTTTGAGTGCATATAGGCGATAGGAGTGTCAAATTAGCATTCAAGATACCCCCGTTTAGTGAGTAAATTAGAAATGCTTGCCCGACGATGATGTTCCGTTTTGAGTGCATATAGGCGATAGGAGTGTCAAATTAGCATTCAAGATACCCCCGTTTAGTGAGTAAATTAGAAATGCTTGCCCGACGATGATGATGATATTATGATTTTCAGTTTTAGATATTGTCCTTCCGACGCAATTAACATCCACGGGTAATTCTAAAACGGAGTCTGGTGTCAAAACAAGTAGCAGGACAACATTGAAAGCAACGACATCGAAATTGCAAGAACCGTTATCAGGTAATGTCAACATGACTGTATATCCGATAAACAGTGTGCCCCGGAGTGAAGTCATCAAAATTTCAATGCCACATAATTCAAAAACTAAATAACCCCATCCAATGTTGGGGACAATAATGTATGATGTCTCTACTTATATTGTTGCAAGCATGAAGAAAACCCATGCATTAATTTTCTAGAATTGAGCGCTTAAAGTTTTTAGTGTTTAGACTCTTTTCCCAGTCTGGCAAGGTCGTAGACATCCTGAGGTAATTGAAGCAGAAGTTGCGATCAAGGATAACATATTTACAAACATTTTTGTTTTGTTTGGCATATTGCTTCTCGTTGATGATGCCTCAGAGTTTTGAGAAAGTGTCTTCTGAA
Organism: Ophiothrix spiculata; assembly: GCA_000969725.1. Lineage (NCBI taxonomy): Eukaryota > Metazoa > Echinodermata > Ophiuroidea > Amphilepidida > Ophiotrichidae > Ophiothrix > Ophiothrix spiculata. The sequence continues at coordinate 73,754 of JXSR01S075203.1, read as the reverse complement.
TGTTATTTTGTTTCTTTTTTTATCCACACGCATCGTTTTTTGCAGTTTCTTCTTATACCGTGATCCTTACATTTTCTGACACTGATGCGATGAAGATTCCTGGCTCCTGGATAGGTTGGAAAAATCTTTCCATTCATTCATTCATTCATTCAGTCAGTCAGTCAGTCAGTCAGTCAGTCAGTCAGTCAGTCAGGCAGTCAGTCAGTCAGGCAGGCAGGCAGGCAGGCAGGCAGGCAGGCAGTCATTCATTCATCCGTCGGTCGCATCACATATGACATTTTTGACTTTTTTGAGAAAATTTGTCTGGATTGAATATATTGATGATTTCTTCATATTTACCAAGTTACAGGATTTAATTTAGCCTAATTAACAAGAAATAATTAATAATTTTGGTCTATATGCGTTCTATTTAAATTTGGCGTTTTAACTGCGCTATATGCAAAAATTAAGTACTGAAGTATAGCGTAAACAACGCATCACATGCAGATCTATATGGTGCGCTATATGAACTTAAGGTGTTTGGTCCACGCGCCGTCCACGCGTACCGGTACGCGCTAAGGTAACTGCCGCAATACGCATGCGCATATGCTCTAAGTAGTGTTTTGAAGCTAAAAATTGCCATATTTAAGTCCGTGACCCCCAATTTTTATTTTTTTATTTGAAAGAACATACTTGTGCGCAACTTTTATAAAAAAAATTAACAAAATTACTCGAGCAGATTTTTTGAATCAACACTAAATAATTTCACTTTTGCCACATTTCCCATAGACCCCTGTACTAATTTGTCCCCCAAAACCTCCAAAAATTGTGTTTTTAAACAGACTCTCATGCAAAAACGAGTCCCGTGACCCCCAATTTTTATTTTAAAAATCGGTTCTACATCGATAAAATATCATTCATGCCGATTTATACTAAAATTGCTCGAGCGGATCTCTCATGGACCAAACACCTTAAAGATGAAAACAAATTTCACATACAGATCTATATGAAATAGAACAGTCTTACGTATTCAATTACTGCACTAAAAGATCGCTAAATGTAAAAAAGCATTTTCACATACAGATCTATAAGTTCAGAGCTATATTAATTAGGGTTTTAAGTAGTATTTTTATTTGAAATTAAACATAATAAAACTTTGAAGTCTTTTATTTTTAAATATGCTAGTATCAGAAGAAAACTTAAGTGCAAAGCTCTTCTATGAAACAAAGTCTATTACAAGCAAACCATTCGCTCAAACAAATCTGGTTTATCGCATTCACTTTAAACCGTTATTTATTTTTTCCTTGTTTTATGTTCAGTTTTAAAGTCTTTTAGGCAAAATATATTTTTCAAATTTCATCAATCTGAGTTTTCATGTTTAGTAGGGGTTGAAATTTGTATGTCTAAAAAGGCTAAAAATGGTTGATTTTTGTAGAAAATACCTTATAATGCATCACTTTTTACCAATAGCAAAACATTCACACACATTATAAAGGAAAAACTCATAAATTTTTATACCCACGTTTCCAATTTGTATTTGTTTTCTCCTTGTTCAAATAATAAGGGTTCAAAGTCGGCTTTATTGGCAGGTCACGTTAATAAAAAAAAATCTCGCAACCAAGATTTTGCAATATCGATCGCGAGATCTGGAATACACATCGCTCATTATAAGGTCATTTGCATAGGACTACAGTTCTGCTCAACTCGGTGTTGAAGTTATTATTATAATATCTTGGTCTGTGGAAATACGTGTCATAGTTATTTAGATCAAATATACAAACAAAAATGGGCCGTAAGATCATAAACAAATATTCACTAAAGTTTATGACACTTATAAACTAGAAGTTGGTATTTTTATATTTTTCAAATAATTTACCGGAGAGTTTCGAATACTTCTTTTCTAAAAAATAATGATCTACATGAATATTACACCTGAAATGGTAATGACTTTACTCTTACTAGGAATAAAACATTTTTTTTCGGATCAGTCATTGAAACTTTCGGTTTCCACACCCTTTGTCGTGCTTTCAAACGGCCCGCTAGGAGTTTTCAAGTTCTTGAGGAGGCCACCTACTCAAACATAATGTTGATATGATATTTACTTATGCCAAAGATATTTATAATCGAAAACATTCTAATTATCATATATGTAAAGATGGCTTCTTTGTTTCATGGTTATGCTGCAAATTACGAATTACCCAAGCTGGGAAAAGTGTCCCAACTGATTTGTAACATTGAATGCAGAACTTCTACAGAAATGCATGAATTGTGTTTATTTTTGCACTAAAGCAAGTGAAGACCCCGGGGAGTGGTGGTGGTGGTGGTGGTGGTGGTGGTGGTGGTGGTGGTGGTGTGTGTGTGTGTGGGGGGGGGGGGGGCGCTTGAAGAAGAAAGTGGCGCATACTCGTCAGAGCACCTCAAAATCGGACCCTAAATATCAAATCATGTACAGCAAATTCCAACCCTTAATGTTGTAAAATATTCAAAATCATACACCTACATGTCGCTGTGTCGTAATACATTAAAATTGACCCCTAAATGTCGTAATGGACATTTGACCCATTAATGGCGTAACACACTGAAATAAATTGATCTTACGGCTCTTGAGAGGCAAAAAAAATAAAAAATCTGCAAATTATGCAATCATGGGGATGAGGCTGTTATGTAAATACAAAAGAAATGGAAAATTGGTAAACCAATTAATTTTACATTTTGTGCTATATCTACGAAACTGTAAATAATTTGGAGGTGACATTTTGGATTCATAATCAGAAAAATATTGGCTTTCATTTGGAATCGTTTTCTGTAGTTATTTCTTGGAATTTTAGAATAGTTGGTAAAAAAGTGACCCTAAAGTAGAAGATATTGTAAAAAGGCGCCTCTTAATGTCGAAAGTTACCATGAAAAGGCACCCCTTTTTCTAAAGACGTCGACGACGCCATGGGGCAAAATCCGACCCGTTTTCGACGTGTTTTTTTCTGACGAGCATACGTACCACTTTTTCTTCGAGCGGCCCACGGGCGAAGACATCATACATTATTGTCACCAGCTCAAGATTTAGTTTTGAATGGGATGTTGCTGAGAGTTTTTAAGGGGGGAAATCAGTAATATTAAATATAGGTTAGTGATCGAAGCGAACGGAGCACTGATTTCTACCATTGCTTACTTGGTCTCTTTCTTTTTTGGGATAGAGCAGTGGCGTAGCCAGAGGTGGGCAAGGTGGGTGATTTGCCCACCTCGGAAATTTTGAAGACATGGGAGAAAAATAAAGGGGGCAGGAAATTGCCTTTTTCTCATAAAATTACGACAATTAGAGCTGAAAATTGCTAAAAATTAGGTTAAAAACTTCATAAAGCACAATATTTAGCGATTTTTCTGCAAACTTTACATGTCCCGCCCTCCTACTACTAAGAGGTGCTTCAATTTGCGCGATTTCAAGAACATTGACTATGATAACTTCCGGGCTGACATTATTCAGTCGTCTTTATACGCATCACCAGCATCTGATGCAGACGGCCTCTATGATCATGTTCTTCGTGAGATAATGGACAATCATGCCCCCGAAGTGTCACGTGAGATAAAGCTGCGTCCTAATACCCCATGGTATACAGACGAACTTCGCGATATCAAGCGCAAACGCCGGCAATGTGAGAGAGCCTGGGTTAAATCTGGACTCGAAGTTCATAGGCAGATCTTCCGTGAACAATGTAAGACCTATCAGAAACTTCTTCTCTCAGCTAAACAGAACTATCAGTCGGAAATCGCGCAATGTAGTCAAGGCCAACTGTTTAAAGTTGTGGACAAGATCGCAAATGGAAAGTCTACTCCAGTGCTACCTGATTGTGAAAACCACAAAGAACTTGCCGACAAATTTACCGCCTTCTTCTCATCAAAGATCAGTGATTCGCCAGACACTTGAAAATGCTCCGCAAAATAACATGTCTGTGTCCTTTTTGTCAATTCCTGAGACCTGCGACACTACATTTGTTGAATTCCATCACGTGACCACAGATGATGTCAGGGAATTTATTACTGAGTCCCCTACAAAGTCTTGTTCTTTGGACCCTATTCCGACATGGCTTTTAAAGTCTGAGCTGTTGGATGAACTGCTTCCTGTCATCACCAGGCTGATAAACGCCTCTTTATCTGAAGGAAAGTTCCCAGAAACTTTTAAGAGCGCCAGAGTTGTACCTCTCATCAAGAAACCAAATGCTGACAGAGAGAACCTTTAAGAACTATCGTCCTATTTCAAACTTGAGTTTCTTGTCCAAGCTAACCGAGAGAGTCGTTGCTGCACAACTTCAGAAATACCTTGAAGAGAACAATCTGTATGCAAGCAAGCAGTCGGCTTACAGAAGGTGCCATAGCACCGAAACGGCCCTACTGCGTGTCACTAATGACTTTCTTCGCTCTATGGATGATCATAAGGAAGGTGTTCTGGTACTCTTGGACTTCTCTAGTGCTTTTGATGTCATTGATCAGCAAATTTTCCTTCAGCGTCTCCACCAGCGATATGGATTGGCGGGAAGAGTTCATGATTGGTTTTCATCTTATATCGCTAACAGAAGCCAAGAAATTGTCGTTGCCAACGTTTTCCCCAAGGATCAGTAATTGGTCCGTTAGGCTTTGCAATGTACTCAGGGCCTTTACTGCACACGGACTGAATTGCATGATATACGCGGACGATACACAAATATACATCACATCTTCTGCATCCGAGAAACAAGACCAAGTTGCGCAATTAGAGCGGTGCATCAAAGACATTCGGACATGGTGTGTTCAGAATAAGTTATTGCTGAACGATTCTAAAACGGAGATTATCCATATCTTCTCCAAGTTCAGTAAGCCTGATCCTGTTGGTCAAGTAACAGTTGTTTTTTCGCAAATAAAGACTTCTTCCGAAGCCAGAAATCTTGGTGTTGTGGTTGATGGAAATCTTCAGTTGGACAATCACATCAATAATGTTTGCCGTGCTGCCATGATTGCAATTCGCAAGATTGGGCAAATACGTCAGTACCTGGACAAGAAAGTCACTGAAAAACTTGTGCATGCCTTCATAACCTCCCGTATAGACAGCTGCAATAGCATCCTTTTTGGACTTCCAGACGCTCAGATTGCAAAACTACAGCGGGTTCAAAACATGGCTGCCACACTTGTGTCGCTGACGAAGAAGTACGATCACATAAGTCCGGTCCTGAAATCCCTGCACTGGCTTCCTGTAAAGCACCGAATCGTTTTTAAGGTTCTTCTCTTGGCTTATAAAGCGCTCAACGGCAGTTCACCTGTATACTTGTCATGTGCCCGGGCATAGTGATCCGGATCGCAACACCTTCTTGATCCCCCACGGTATTCAACTGAATCCCATGGATTCCGCGCATTCGCTACCTGTGCACCGGTGCTGTGGAACCACCTACCTCTGTATATCCGCAAATCCAGAAACCATCGTGCAATTCAAGAACCAACTCAAGACGCACCTTTTTAAGATCGACGATTTGGAGAAGTGGAGACTGTTTTAACATGTTCTTTGACGTTTTCTACACTGGAACTTTGGTTTTAAACTGTCATCATGGTCATTGTGTATTTTTATATTTGTTTTATACTGTGTTTTTAATATGCATGGTTGATATATATGCTTGTTCGGATCAGCTGTAAGCCGTCATTTTTAACCTTGGCTGGTGCTTCTTTGCTCCACCTTTTGTGTCGTGACAGCTTGTAGCTTTTCCGTCCTCAAATATATTTTCAAGGCTGTAGTTTATCATGTAATACTTTTAAGTTGTATTTAAGTTAGTTTTAGTCTGTATTATATTTTGTTGTAAAGCGCCTTGTGA
>JXSR01S075202.1:50821-67464 GCA_000969725.1 Ophiothrix spiculata | reverse complement strand
ATATCTAAGGCTTTGTCTTGAGATGATGACAGTTATGTCAACCCTTTGTACTTACATTTCAGTTGAGTCAGCCCTATATCTAAGGCTTTGTCTTGCGATGATGACAGCAAGCAATATTCTAGTCTCTTGAGTAAGTCACTTTCTGACTCTAAGTGTTCTACCTTGGAATCATACTCTTCTATTGACATTAGTTCAGCCTATGTGATGAGACAAAAATATATTAAAATATATTTTGTGAAAGCATGACTACACCCTACTTAAAAATAATTATTTACATTATATAATGCTGTTCATTATAATTGACAAATAAAAATGGGCAAGACATAAGCTGCAAAGAACACAATAGTGATTAGCTTGGGGTAATTATTCTTTAAAAAAAAGTCAAATTTATAGCTCATACGGTAAGGTGCTCGCTTGTAGTGCAAAAAGGTCCAGAGTTCGAACCCTGCTGGTGCTAAATAGCTGGGTGTGTTTGAAATTCCCTTGGAAAAGGAAATAACTGCTAATTGTCTCATGGACATAAAAAAACTTAAGGAGCTGATCCGGGCAGCGATGGTTTGTATGTGGGCTGATCAAGGTTCAGCGCTCCTAGAAGCTGCCAAAGAACCTGGAATGATGCTTGGTGTGGTATAGAGCTTACATGGGCCACAGTGGTCAGCGAACACCTGTAAAGTGTGCTGAGGCTGCGTGTAATTACAAATCGGAGAAGCATAGAGCACTACAAATTCTCTGTATTTAAAAAAAAAAAATCATTATGTTTTGCAGCATTGGCCCAAGGTTCATCTGTAGTGCCTTGGTGAGACCACTCACTATAGTTGATTCACTGAAATCACTTTCAGTCATCATGCAAACTCTGATTCTGAAATTTAAGATTTTTCTGCACCTCAAATGAAGTAAATTTTATTTGGGTAATACTAAAGAAAGAAATGTAGTTTGGAAGGGATGTTAATCATACAAGATGGTTCGCGAACCAGTAGTCTCGCCTGCGTATCGACCGCCTACTTAATCATTCAGTTGTGGGGTGGATCCCAAGGGAAAGGTCATACAACGGGGTCACCATTGTCACTTTTGATCGCTGGTCCAAGACACACAATTTGACACCTTAATCTTTGAAATCGGACAAAGTTGAAAATTTGACCCCAACGGAAAGGTCGGACAATGGGGTCACCATTGACACTTTTGATCGTTGGCCCAACACGCACAATTTGACACCTAAATCTTTGAAATCGGACAAACTTGAAAATTTGACCCCACGGGAAAGGTCGGAAAACAGGGTCACCATTTACACTTTTGATTATTATTATTATTATTATTTCTTTCTTTATTGAGGGTTATACTGCTTCAGTGACAAGCACTGCTTTTCAAGCAGGCCCTCATTGTAAACATAGCAACAAAATATATTTCACAATATTTACAATATTATATCATATTTACAGCATATATATATACACAAGTTCAGCATAATATTCAATCTATACAAAAGTAGCGGCAAAAAAAATATGAAAAGCACAGGCTTAAACAGCTTTAATTTTTGATTGAAATTGGCCTACAGTCATGTTTTCCATCTGAGTCCTTACTGTTGATGGCAGAGAATTCCATGCATAGGCTGCCCGGACATGAAATGTACGCTGGCCTGAATTCGATTTGAATTTTGGAACAATCAATGTGTTAGAAGTATGATTTCTAGTTATATGATTATGGTTATTGTGCACAAATTCAAATTGAGAAGATAAGTATGATGGCTATTCATTCTTTAAACATTTGAAGACAGTCATTAAAAGAGTTTTATGCCATCTTTGATTAAGTTTAACCCACTGCAGCAGATTCATTAATTCATTAGTTGGAGTCCGTATTTCTGCTGAGAGAACGATTCTGGCTAAATTATTATGAAGTACCTGAAGCCTGTTATGGTATTCTACACTAAAATTTGACCAAACCATGCTTCCGTAATCAAAATGGGGAATTACAAGTGCATTGGATAACATTACAATGGTTTCATATGGAAGGAAATATTTCATACGTCTTATCTCTGATCTCTGGTCTAAGACGAACAATTTGACACCTTAATCGTTGAAATCGGACAAAGTTGAAAATATGCTCCGGACGCCGGATGCCGTACGGCGGACAGAAAATCGGATCGCTATGTCTCTTCTGAAAAATTTTCAGGCAAGACAAAAACTGGTACTGATGAATCAAACCTGCACATCTAATCAGACTTGGTATTGTATCTCTGACTGTTTTCAACCTCATTTCAGCCACAAAAACATTGCTTGAGTTAAATATGTCTATACAATTAATATATAGTAAACATAGCAAAGTCTGCACAATATTAAATGATTTCAACTATTTCATCACAATAGCCATGCCAGGACTACTGTGGTGGCACAATCTTGGTGTTTTATCGTCAAAAGGTTTGAAGTCAATTGAAAAGTGATTAGAAAGTACACTGACCCTTTCATGTAGCGAGTTGATTTCTGCCTGGCTGCCTCGACACCTTGCACACACTTTGACGAGTAAATCTTCACAAGATGGCGTTGTCTTGATCAAATCCACAGCTAATTCCCTGCATAAACACAACAGCAACATGAATTCATATATACTTCCAATACATCTACTTCTTGCTGAGTTAGTGCGACATTATTAGTTATCTCCTAGCTGTTTGCTCATGCAATAAACCATTCTTATAATTGACATACTCCCATCATTGATGGGGTAAATCCACAGAATCTGACGGGAAATCGGAACTCAGAACGTGGCCTACTTGCCTTCGTGGAATTACCCCATCAATGGCGGGAGTATGTCAATTATAAGAATGGTTTATACAAGAAAATATTAATGGTTTGGGTTCATATCTCACGCAGCTGAAAGCCGTGTGTGATACGAACCCAAATCATTAATATTTTTCGCACTGCATGAGAATAAACGGGGAATAAGGAATTTATCAGTAAACACAAATTTGATAGCAAAAACTTGAAAATGCTGGGAAAAATGCTTTGAAAATGGTTATTTTGATATTTTTGCAATCAATTTTAGATTTGCAGTCTTCCGGGCTTGATTGACAGCTATGCGCGTTGTTTCTATCAAAATGTCATGTGACAATTTTTACATGTATATGTATTCTAGTCTTTGTATTACTCACCAATTTTCTAAGTGTTCACATCGCCGTGACAACAGTTCTATTGCCATGATGAAAAGTGCTTGATGCTGTTGGCCCTTTAGCACTCTTCCTGTGCAGACTGCTAACTCTAACTCGTTGCCCCTGATGAGTTTGGAGAGAGCAAGCTGGAGGAAATCAATTGGTCAAAATTAAAAGAATATAATAACAATACAGCCTTTCCTGACATTTATTTGTAATTCCAACTTTGGCATCCTAACCACCGAATCTTACAATATCCCATTACAGAAAGTTACCAAATTGGCCCTTATCTAAATACATCATTGGCCCGAGGCAGGAAGCTATGATCATGAAAATTGCTGCCGAGGCAGAGTCTGTCCTGACGTAGTGAACATTGGACTGGTTTAAAATGGGGAAATGGGGGAACAAATGATATTTTAGTCATGATATCTTAATCACCACAAGATTTATTGGCTTTAATAGTCTATGATCTACTCACCTTGACCTCACCCACAGCTAGGTGGCAGCAGGCAGCCATTATGGGAGCACCATCATTGAAAAATCTATCAGCTACTCACCATGACCTCACCCACAGCTAGGTGGCAGCAGGCAGCCATTATGGGAGCACCATCATTGAAAAATCTATCAGCTACTCACCTTGACCTCGCCCACAGCGAGGTGACAGCAGGCAGCCATTATGGGAGCACCGTCATTGAAAAATCTATCAGCTAATGAGGCACTTGATGCATGTAACATTCTGGTGAAGAAATAAATTAAGCACATATTCATATGAAATAAAAACATTTTGAATGATGACAAAGAAACAAAGATGAGGACACTTAAATTTAGTAGACATCATGAACTGCAAAAAATACTAAGGTGATTGCCAAATATGCAATTCCATTTCTGCCCAACAAAAAATGCAGTATGTGCATTTATAAAGCATAGCAGATATATCCTATAAGCATGCAATTTCACTTCAATCCATTGCCATGCTAACAAGTTGTATTTATATATGTTTGACACGGTAGGTACTGCCTTGAGTTATCAATTGAATTGACCGTCTGCTCATTTGTGCAGGATTTGATGGTTGACTTGGATAAGCTTGACATCAATTCTGCACTCTTTCATACCTACTGTGACAAAACAATTTGAAGACATTTTCATTGCAGTATGCATATTTCAATGGTAGATCTATATGAAGAAAAAGACACTAAGTGTGATTGTTAAAAGGCAGGCTCACGCTATGACGAATAGGGTGTGATGACAAGGGACGTAAAGCTGCGGATTTGAAATGGAATTTTCCACCAGTAATCGTGTATCACCGTCACTCGATGTTGACTAATGCTGCTTTCATACTTACTGTCGACTGTTTCGTTTCATACTTTTGTAGCTTTCCAGTTTTGCAGCTTTACGTCGCTCTGAAAGTTAAATTCATTTTAACTCAAAAAATCTTGTCGTGCAACAAAATTTTGCCGATATCGTTTATCTCAGCGACATGTAGCTTTGCCGCTACAACAAACGGAAGCGACAAGTTTTTGTAAAAATAAATGTCACTTAGCGACAAAGCTGCAAAAACTACAGGAGTATGAGAGCAACATAATTCACTAGCCACCGCAGGCTGTCGTAGTTAACAGACTGCTTTTGTTGCTTTACACCCATGTCTAACATTTGTCACCCTTCGATGTGAATTTGTCATAGTGTGAGGCAGGCTTTACCCACTTTAAGGTAGTTATCAAAACATGTACTACTTTTAAGGAACTTAGGCCCATTTAAATCTCAGCACATTTCAACCAGATTTAAACAAGCCCCAAAAATTTGGGCACAAATTTTTAGCATACAGTATTTTCAAGAATTAAGTTTTTTTCATTCGCAGGGTTTTTGGAGCACAATGCTTCTTGCTACTCTGTTTTGCGTGAAAACAAACTTGTTCACGCCCATATTTTCAGCGTGTGGTTGGTCAAATTCCAGTGCTTGTGAAACGCCGAAGATCACACACATTACGCTTGAGTTAAAAGATGCACTACGCAGGCAAACTTAATAAATAAAAATACTGTACATGTAGTCACCATTTACATGTAATAACATCTACACTGTTTATGTCTCACTTTATACATACAGAATACAGAATTGAATTGTAAAATCTCTTTACCTAAGATTGTCTTTGGACGGCTTGTTGAGTCCATTATGATCCTCAGCTGGTATATGGCTGTCACCACGAGAACGCCTTGATGCGCCATGACTATTCTCAATACCACCCTCGCAGGCCACTTGGGAAACCAACATGGCATCTTCTAGCTCACCATGACTGGAGTAAAAGTTGACTAATTTGACAACATTGCCCTGGGCTACGAGGTAGGGCACACAGTCGATGTTGTCTTCATTGGTTAACTGCTCTGCTCTCCTACAACAGGAAATAATTCAGCAAAATAAACGATTTTCATAATTGGCAGTTTTGGTCAAACAATGGCACACATTCACTTCATAACTGCGCACCTTCTACAGACAAAGTTCATAATATTCTGCCAAATAATGGTACAGTTTCAAGCTCATACAGAAGGAAATTTGACTGGAATGAAACAACATGACCGTCAAATGGTGAAAACAAAAAAACATTTGCAAGCTGAGATTTCATCATTAGGATAAATATTCAAAATACATAGACGGAAAGTTGTCCCTGCTATAATGACTCATAACACCACGCTTGAAGGTATATACACTTGCAATAAAAAGTTACTTGATATTTCTTAGCTAGTATTGCCCTAAAGTCAGATACTTTTGAAAGTTTCCAAAATATACATCTAATTGCTAAGTGAAAGCCTTGCTCTTTTATCTTACGCCCCACTTGCAAACAATTCTGCAAAAATGGCTGACACAACATTCAAAAAACATAAATAAACATTTAAAAGACGTTTAAATTTATATTTATTGGGTGTTGCAGTGTGCATTTAGCTAGCGCTGACACAGGGATGACAATCAATACTGCCAGTTATTATGGTGTTGGTGGTAGGTAAATTTTTTAAAATATATACAATTATAACACATAAGAATTTATTCAAGCAAACATGCTCATTATCATTATAAGGCCAAAAAAAACAACGTTTGTTTGCCCTTAATGACCAAAAATTAGAGGGTCGGTAGGTCGATCCTTTTTTTTTTTTTTTAAATGGGATCTTCCCGTAGTACCCCCAGTGATTCATCTGCACTCACATCTTGCCATGGCCCATTAGGTGCTATTGAGACGTGCGCTGACACGAACGACACACCACGGACATCTTGACATCTTTGTTTAAAAAGAGATCTGAAACTTCCGTTTAGATCGATCGATGCTACCGAACTCAAAAAATTTGTTTTCCCATTCACACAGGACATACATACCGCGTACATCGCCATGTTGGAAGACGGGCTAGCGAACGTACAGACAGCGCTACACCCATTTATACCAGGCGGTAGCGGTCAGCAGTGCTGCCTGTTTTAATACCTTCACAATATCGGGTATTACATTTAGAATATTAAACATATTTATATTAAAAAGTTTGTCACTATAGGAACACTTTTGTGAGTAAAGGTAAAAATAGGATTGTTTTAATATTTCAAATATTCGTGACACAATATACTCGTAAAATATTTCCTAAATTTGCGTTTAGAAATCTCATAGCCAGCCCAAATGCCTAAATCTAATCGCAACTTAGCAGTGTAGTTGATGATGCATGTTTTACTAAACAGCTACGCGGGGAATGACAATAAAGTGTTAATTTTATGAATGATTTATTATTTCAATTTATATAAATTTATATATGTCTTGAAAATACACTTTGGTTTTAATATTTTTTTTTTTGTATTGTAAACATTTATTCTCTAGAGTTCCTGCGTGCGAAATGACATGACTGCCTCAGCATCTTGCTGCCGTGTTTACCGCCGGAATGTTCACGATTCGGTAGTATCGGTACTGAGATGACAAATTTTCCACAACAATATTTTCCTAAAATTGAATAATTGGAGCTTGAAAACACGCCGCGTAATTTATTAGAAATTGTTTCTGCACTTTTGGGAATCAAAATATGCAACAATTAATGAATTTTTTTGACGTTATGAAAAAATTTAAAAAAAAACCCGACCCGCGATTTTCGTGTTTTTTGGGTCGGTCGCGGAGGGCAAACAAACAATTTTTTTTTTTGGCCTAATATGCAATTTGTCATAACATAGTCTGGGAAAGGAATACAATTTTGTGTATACATTGCATTCTTACCTTGCCACTAGTGACTGCCAGTATTCCATGGATACCGATGGAGCTATCGCCATGGCCTTTTCCCACTAAGTGAAACAGAAAATAAATATGTGTACAAATAGTCCAGCTTCATGTCTTAATATTTACTTTGTTTAAAACCAGTCCATTGTCAAGATTCTTTTCATAAGCACTTACTATGATATTTGACAATCTTGATATACTTTTTTAAATGACCCTTTAATAGACCAGAAAAATTATTATAGTTGTCCTCCATGTATACACTGACATGCAAATTCTAAACCTAGAAAAGTTAATTTTCTGATAAATAAACAATGCGTTTGACATCTTCAACTTGAACAACCAGAAAAAGTATACTTTAGGTCCCATCAAAAACTTGACCATAACCCATGACCCAACCGTAACTCGCTAACCATGACCCGATCATAACTCCCTTACCATGACCCAAACACTAAACCCTAACCCTAAAATTTTGGATGGGACCAAAAACAAGTCTTTAGGCATTGGGGCACAATTAGGCTGTAACTTTAATTGTGCAGCCGGCCGCAACCTGACCACAGCGTTTTTCTTTTCCAAAATGACGACCGCAGGCTTGATTGATCACCTCAATATCATTGTATTGTATAACATTCATTACCTGTTTTGAAATTATTTAGAGGTGCATAATCAAGCCTACAGTGGCCATCTTGGAAAATTAAGGCTGTGGCCAGGTTGCGGCTGACTGCACAAAGTTGTGGCCTAATTGTGCTCCAGCGCCTTATTAGCATCCATACATACCTCTCCCACTTCCAGCATAAGCTCACAATATTTCTCAATTTGGCCCAGCTTGATGTGGAGATTCGCTGCTTCCCGCAGTATCTTCTCCTCTCGGTTACGAGCACTGCCGGAACCAAATCTTGACACTTTGGCCATCTCAAGTTCTTGAGCAGCAGACTGACAAGGTAAAGATATGATTTGAATGATTAATCATTCATGAGGGATAATAAAAATCTAATAATTATCAATGATTAATAACTTGTTAGCCCTAGATTTTTAGTTGAGTGCAGTTTTATAAAAGCAACTTAGATATATGCAATATTTAATTTGCAATCATAATTATCGCATGAGTGATTAGCTTCCAAGTCCAACAAGACACACAATTACTATGACAATCATATGATTTCACAATGGCGGAGGCAGAGCCTGTAGACTTACGGAATGAATGTCACTGAAGAGGTAATTGTAGTTCAGACCCAGGTGTTGCAAGTATAATCATGAAACACTTATCTAGATAAAACACATATCTAGTCAGATTGCAAGACCCTTTGAACATTGACAAATACCTAATAAAGTTAGTGAATTTAATTCGAGAACGCATCGACGGTAGTATTCTTGCAGTACTCTCCCATCAAGGGAGCATGCATTTTCAAGGTGGTTATGGTCTATGCTCACAACTTTTTAGAACGCCTTCTAGGTTCATCAACACAAGCAATAAATTAATACCTCAGCTCATGACACCACTTACAGCGGTAAATTTGACGAGATGTTTAGAATGCATGATCCCTGCACTGTAATTATCAGGTAATAGACTATCATCCTGTCCATTGACTATAAACACTAGCTCCCATAGATTCTTGGTACCACCAGGACTCTGAAAACAAAGATATGTATAAATATTAGGCCCTCTACAGGGATGATGGTATGGTTGATTCTGAGTCTGATGATACGCATCACACGATGTCCACCGACGCATAGTGTTTTGCATGCACTATTCCTTGTAAATAGCGTGTGTAATGACTGTGCGTCAATGGGCATCGATCGATGCCTATTGACAGCACTCTGAATATGCAAAATTAAAAATTGTATGGCAGAAAAAATAAGGTGGCAAATCTGCATAAAATTTAAAATACAAACTGTTAGAATTGTGGATAACATATATTGTACATCACCATCTGTTGGCATTTTAAAACAAAACATACCAATTTTTTCTTATGAACTCTGTTTTTTAACCAGAAGACATGTTAGGACAATTTAATCCATTTTTACATACTGATGAATTCAAGTAATAGTACGATCTCTTTCAAAAATATGCGATTATCGTGATATATTGGGTTATCGTGAGGTAGTGAGAATGTCGGCACTTACCCATGCACTCGACCGGCACTCGATCGATGGCGTGACTCTGCAGGAAAGAAACTAGGGTACTGTGGGACACCTAGGCTATTAATAATTATTAATTAACTATTTTAATTAATTATCTAGATAAAATTAAAAAAAATAACACAATGATGTCATTTAACTATTCACAACTATATGATTTGATTTGTATGTTAATTCCTAATATAAGAAAAGAAATGTCCCGAGAAATGTTAAAGTAAAAACATTTCCACGGTAAAAAAAAATCCCCCGCGGTCACTTAGGGAGTCTGAACGCGCTGATTCCATTTTTGAACACGACACAATGCGATTCCAACGGAGTAGGGACCGGAGCTGCAGGTTTACAGAACCACTCGTACAATGCGGTGAAATTCGAGCAAAGGTGAGATCGTGAAATCGCAGTACCGGCAGAGTTCGTATTATGCTGCGATTTCGCGTATATTTGAAAGAGATCGTACTGGGGGAAATTTTCGATCCCAAATCTAATCATGAAAAGTGGATGGTTTACAACCAATAAATATCAAATTTCAATTCTTCTAGGATTTAGCAACTTTCTACTTGCAAATACACTTGTTTACCAATTCAAATTACAAAAATATCAATTTACTTTATATTTTGTTTTCTCTGCCAGTTCTATATATTGTACTTACAGAAAACAGGTCTGAGAACCACTTGAGTACGATATTGGGATCCACATTGCCTCTGAAATGCTCCAATCTCTGCTTCAGATCTCTGGATGCCTTGCCAGACATGTGGGGGTTCATGCCCATTGCCATTGCCTGCTCTGAAATTGTGCAAATATAAGAAGTGTTAGCAATGTAAGGTGTCAATTTGTCGTCAATTTTAGCAGTAAGCACAAAGTTTTTTTGGTTTTCTTGTTCGTCATTTCAACATATCAATACAAATATACACAAACATCTCAAAGACAACAAAATGTTGAAAACCAGGTTAGCTTAAAAAGACTGGCTATGACTACAGACTCGTTTCCAGCAGGAACCTGTACGATAAAAAACATGGCAAAGGGATACAGAAACAAAATTGGCTATTGTGTTTTCCTAATGTTTTCATTTGTAGACTAGCTATTAATGGTGATAATGACCAGATTCTTAGTGTAGAATCCCTTGCACAAGACGCCAAGACAAACGGCCGGCCGGCCTACTTGGATGAGCTGTGAGTCCTACCTGTTTTACTGATGACCTCATCTAATGGTCTCATCGCTAATGTTTTCATTTGTAGACTAGCTATTAATGGTGATAATGACCAGATTCTTAGTGTAGAATCCCTTGCACAAGATGCCAAGACAAACGGCCTACTTGGGTGAGCTGTGAGTCCATATACATCAGCACCATGATCAAGAATTTTATCTACACATGCACCGTCCCTGTAAAAATAAACAAATCGTCAATGTTTTTCGTAACTTGAAAAAAATATGTAGCCTACAACATGAAAAAGAACACAATTAATTAGTTGCATAGATAAAATTCAACTGCTAGGTGTGTTCAATCAAATGTATTGTTGAAAACAAGATGTACAAAGTGCTATGATACATAAGACACTGCTTCAAAATCAAGGTTCTGGCCGACTGGCTATTGTGTAATCCGGTTGAACCGGCCAGAACCGGCAGGCAACTGACGGTTTTGAAGCGGCCAAAGTACAATTTGCAACACTATAAAAAATTGATCGTAAGAAACCAAAAAGAATTTGTAAATGCTCATCTACATTGACAATGCCTAATCCTATGCCCAAAGCGAACCATAATTGACCATTTCAAAATCCGTTCGGAAATCGATCATGTGGCCATTTTTTCAACCAATAACGTCCCTCGCATTTCAGTGCAATAAAAGTGAAAAATAAATAGAACCAGACCCATACATTATTAGATACACTAATTCTGAATAACCTTTGGCTGATGGTACCATAAGCTAACCGACACAAAGAGTGAAATTTCCATTTGTAATCTGCTGATTAAGCTTAAGATTTCAAGTCACATTTGGGCGATCACACTAAAAGTGACTTTAAGTGCTAACGCTAATTATAGGTTTGAATTCGTACGCAACCAGTTAACAAGAACGCAAACTTAACATTCTGGTTATTGTGTTGAAGAGTCACTTTTTCTGTTGGCAATTGCCTGGAAGTGTAAAATCAGCTTCGGAAATTCTCGGAAAGTCATGTTTTGTAAAGGTCTATATAGCAGCAATATTGGTTTTATTAATCAAATTTCAAGATTGTTAGTAAATAGCTTACTAACTTCAACAGTGTTTGAATACAGCAAGAAATCCTTGCAGATTTTGACACTATATTTCACTTGTTTTCTAAGTGTCCTTACCTAGTGTCCCATACCCTGATCGTATAATCCCAGCTTCCTGATATCAGTATATAGGGTATTTCAGGATTCCATAGGAGCCCTCTTACAGGTGCTGCATGGCCTACCAAGATGTTAACACAGCTATCCTGGGTGTAATCCCACACACGGATTGTCCTGTCATAAACAAAAAATATGAAAATATTACTCAAGGGTGTAAGTAGACAAGTTCAAAAAAATACAAAAATACACTCAACAAATATAAAACACTGCAAAGCACCTGCTGCAAAGGCAGATTATATATCTCTAACTAGTAGTCAGGGCATAGTGCACCTATAGTACATCGCAATGTTGTTTTACATTCAAAGTTGAGTCTTGCACGCCAATCTTAACGCATGCGTGAATCGCATGGCAATAAGCTATCAAAATCAACAAATCACGCACTGTCGATACATGCGTCAGCAATAAAACCATACGAACGAGTGAAAAACAACTAAATGGATTCATGATGTAATGACATTTGCGAACTCTGTCAACTTACCCATCATCAGAGCCGCTGCATAGTATCCCATCTCTCAATGGAGACCATTTCACATGAAACACCTTAGCAGAATGACCTGTGAATGTCTTGAGCGGGATGATCAGTTGCCGTGGCAATGTAGTAAACACGCACATTTGCATCTTCACATCCTGTTGCTATCATGTCCCTATCAATAAAATAAATCCAAAATTTTTGTTAAAGATTCAAATGGTTCACAGTTACATTTTACCTGTGATTTCTTGTAATAATTATTTTGTCACATTAGCATACGGTCTCAGATAGGATATTCATTTGAACAGGTATGGTCCCGGATAGGGTATCCATTCAAACAGATATGGTAGATTTATGGTCTCAGATAGGGTATCATTTCACCCATTTTTGCCAATTTTACGTCTCACATAGGGCCACCTTCGGAACTTGCGGAACTTGGGTGGTTACCTGGAAACAAATATCAGTTACCCCCCCCCCCCCCCCCCGGGGCAACCATAAGTGTTTTACTCCTGGGTCTCCTATTGCTACAAGCTATAAACTGCTCAAAAGCCTCAACATATTTGATAATGCAAAACAAATACAACAAGTAGAACTCGATGCGTAAAATATACCCCTGCCAAATGAGGCCAAATTTCCCCCCATTTGAACTCCTGTGACCTTGGGGACAATAACTGGAACACTATTAGGCCTTACAAATTCTCATAAATAGCAGTAGAAATTTCAGCGTCTCTCCTCCCCAACCATCTGAACCTGGAGGGGACTCAACATCACCAGTGACAATCAATCAACTCCTGAATACACCATGTGCTGAGGCTAAGGGAACTATGCCATCTAGACACTCATCACTGGCCAAAAGTTGATGATTTCCAGGCAGAGGCAGGTGTGCAAGCACACAAGAGATGCATCTTTTTTTAGATGATGCTATTTAAAAGGTGTTTTAATTTGGAAACAAGGTTTATTCCATTTGACCTTCTTTGACCTTGAATGATCCCTGATGACCTTGTCGTGAACTTGACATTATTTTGGTGTTAACAATCGAACACTCCCTCCAAATGCACCCACCAAGTTTCAGGAACGTGCGACCCTTGGTCTCTGAGAAAATGTAGGTTAACATTTGGGTTAACATTTTCATCATAGACACACAGACAACAGACACCCAGACAAACGGACTGAGCCCATTTTATAGTCCCCTTTTCGATCTCGTTCAGCAGGGACAAAAAGTCACCATCACGATCAAGTCCAATTGCCTCTTCACTAAGCCCGTTAGAATGATCTGAACAACATGACACACCCATAGTCAAAGTTTGAAAAAAAATATTATTTTAAATGTCAACATCTTCTCAGAGAATGTATTTGCATATACAACACATAGAGCATTCAATGTCCATCACTCTACATCACTCAATGTTAACCGATGCATAGTCTTTACACTACAATAACAAGTGCACTTCTAGTAGGGCATGCTATCCCTGGAAAAAATCGAGTACCAAAATAGTACAACATTCCTAAGGTGCACATTTGAAACACAATTATAGTACAGTTTAAGTACAAATATAGTACACAAATTTGTACTATATTTGTACTAAAACTGTACTATAATTGTGTTCCAAATGTGCACCTCAGGAATGTTGTACTATTTTTGAACTTGATTTTTTCCAGGGATATGACTACATATTGGCGATTTTTAGCAATGAACAACCACCGACTAAGAATGGACTGTAAACACACTTACTTGTTGTTTGGGCTCCAATCGCAACCAAATACTGACGCCGGATGTTTATAGCGCTGAATTGGTTTGCCATCTACCTCACGTATTGTACTGCGGACAATAGGGTCTCTGAATGGACCGTAAACACACTTACTTGTTGTTTGGGCTCCAATCACAACCAAATACTGACGCCGGATGTTTATAGCGCTGAATTGGTTTGCCATCAACTTCACGGATTGTACTGCGGACAATAGGGTCTCTGAATGGACCGTAAACACACTTACTTGTTGTTTGGGCTCCAATCACAACCAAATACTGACGCCGGGTGTTTATAGCGCTGAATTGGTTTGCCATCGACCTCACGGATTGTACTGTGGACAATGGGGACTCTGAATGAACCGTAAACACACTTGGGCTCCAATCGCAACCAAATACTGACGCCGGGTGTTTATAGCACTGAATTGGTTTGCCATCGACCTCACGGATTGTACTGCGGACAATAGGGTTTCTGAAAGGACTGTAAACACACTTACTTGTTGTTTGGGCTCCAATCGCAACCAAATACTGATGCTGGATGTTTATAGCGCTGAATTGGTTTGCCATCAACCTCACGGATTGTACTGTGGACAATGGGGTCTCTGAATGGACCGTAAACACACTTACTTGTTGTTTGGGCTCCAATCGCAACCAAATACCGACGCCAGGTGTTTATAGCGCTGAATTGGTTTGCCATCAACCTCACGAATTGTACTGTGGACAAATGGGGTCTCTGAATGGACCGTAAACATACTTACTTGTTGTTTGGGCTCCAATCACAGCCAAATACTGACGTCGGGTGTTTATAGCGCTGAATTGGTTTGCCATCGACCTCACGGATTGTACTGCAGACAATGGGGACTCTGAATGGACCATAGAGATACTTACTTGTTGTTTGGGCTCCAATCGCAGCCAAATACTGACGCCGGGTGTTTATAGCGTTGGATTGGTTTGCCATCGACCTCACGGATTGTACTGCGGACAATGGGATGTCTGAATGGACTGTAAACACACTTACTTGTTGTTAGGGTTCCAATCACAACCAAATACTGATGCTGGGTGTTTATAGCGCTGAATTGGTTTGCCATCAACCTCACACATTGTACTGCAGACAATGGGGACTCTGAATGGACCATAGAGATACTTACTTGTTGTTTGGGCTCCAATTGCAGCCAAATACTGACGCCGGGTGTTTATAGCGCTGAATTGGTTTGCCATCAACCTCACGGATTGTACTGCGGACAATAGGGTTTCTGAATGAACCGTAAACACACTTACTTGTTGTTTGGGCTCCAATCACAGCCAAATACTGACGCCGGGTGTTTATAGCGCTGAATTGGTTTGCCATCAACCTCACGAATTGTACTGTGGACAATGGGGTCTCTGAATGGACCGTAAACACACTTACTTGTTGTTTGGGCTCCAATCGCAACCAAATACCGACGCCAGGTGTTTATAGCGCTGAATTGGTTTGTCATCAACCTCTAGGATTGTACTGTCTCTGAATGGACCGTAAACACACTTACTTGTTGTTTGGGCTCCAATCACAACCAAATACCGACGCCAGGTGTTTATAGCGCTGAATTGGTTTGTCATCAACCTCTAGGATTGTACTGCAGACAATGGGGTCTCTGAATGGACTGTAAACACACTTACTTGTTGTTTGGGCTCCAATCGCAACCCAATACTGACGTTGGGTGTTTATAGCGCTGAATTGGTTTGCCATCAACCTCACGAATTGTACTGTGGACAATGGGGTCTCTGAATGGACCGTAAACACACTTACTTGTTGTTTGGGCTCCAATCACAACCCAATACTGACGTTGGGTGTTTATAGCGCTGGATTGGTTTGCCATCAACCTCACGTATTGTACTGTGGACAATGGGGTCTCTGAATGGACCGTAAACACACTTACTTGTTGTTTGGGCTCCAATCACAACCAAATACCGACGCCAGGTGTTTATAGCGCTGAATTGGTTTGCCATCAACCTCACGAATTGTACTGTGGACAAATGGGGTCTCTGAATGGACCGTAAACACACTTACTTGTTGTTTGGGCTCCAATCACAACCAAATACCGACGCCAGGTGTTTATAGCGCTGAATTGGTTTGCCATCAACCTCACGAATTGTACTGTGGACAAATGGGGTCTCTGAATGGACTGTAAACACACTAACTTGTTGTTTGGGCTCCAATCGCAACCAAATACCGACGCCGGGTGTTTATAGCGCTGAATTGGTTTACCATCAACCTCACGAATTGTACTGCGGACAATAGGGACTCTGAAAGGACCGTAAACACACTAACTTGTTGTTTGGGCTCCAATCGCAACCATATACTGACGCTGGGTGTTTATAGCGCTGAATTGGTTTGCCATCAACCTCACGGATTATACTGCGGACAATGGGGACTCTGAATGGACTGTAAACACACTTACTTGTTGTTAGGGCTCCAATCGCAACCAAATACTGATGCTGGGTGTTTATAGCGCTGAATTGGTTTGCCATCAACCTCACGAATTGTACTGCGGACAATGGGGACTCTGCAAGGACCGTAAACACACTTACT
>JXSR01S075202.1:26133-44444 GCA_000969725.1 Ophiothrix spiculata | reverse complement strand
AAGTAAATTAGTCCATATTTCTCGAATCATAACAATGTACAAAATCTTGCTGAATATTCAAATGAACTTATATTCAATGTTTGTCCATGTGTTTAACAACAATAACAACAAAATTTGCCCAAAATCATGAACAATTCATGTGAAAAATATTAATACGCAGTGATTTGGTCTAAATCAATCCTAATCAATCATTACTAAAGTATCTTACACAAAATAAAACCACCAGTTCACAATGTTGTAGAATACAAGGGATGTGCTATGGATCTTGTAACAGAGTCTGATTGCTTGTTGCATACTTCGAAGTTTATAGAGTATAGATACTGTACCTGTATGGTTGTTGTTATCCTCCTTTGCAGTACTAAATATTGCTATAGCATGGAACCCAGTTTTCTTCAGCTTCAGGTTCATAATTGGTGTTGGCTTTGACACATTCCATAGTCTCAGTACACCACTATTTGAATCTGAAAGGTAAGACATCATGTTTGAGAATCAGTTACAATAGAAAAATTAAAAAGTACACACAGAAGAGGTAAAATATAGAAGACATTTGGAATGAAATCTTAACTCTTTCACTCCAGAATAAAATGTTCACCATCCATCCTATTTCACCAGAAAGCCGCTCTGAGCGGCTCAGAGATACCTAACTTAATGATAGCATACGATAATTGTAGAACGCCAGGGTTGTTTTCTTTGTTAATAAAAATGATGGCGCTAGATAGCTCTTAGTTTCAACTGCTTGTTGGCGAATTTATTTATTTTTTTATTTATTTTTATTTTTTATTTTTTTTATTTATTTATTTATTACACTTGCATATTCAACAAGATATGTGTCATGGTAGAAAGGAATGCTTGCACTCCCTATAAAAATATTCCTCTTCCGGCAAAAATGGAGGATCATGCTTTTAATAATTGGGTCTCAATCAATTAACACATTTTATGCTTTTGCATGGGAAAACATACATAAACGCAAATGGTAAATTTGAACCAATTTATTTCAATTTACCAATACCACAAACAAAGCTTGGCACTAATTATGAAGAAAACCTTGTATTGTATACCAATTACCCTCAATCATATAAGGGCAATTATAATATAATTTGTGCTATGTCATTCATAGCAGAAAAAGGTGGCATGCTACACTGGAGCTCCGATCTAAATCGATGTAGATCCCATTAGTATAGATTTGTCTGTGGATTCCTGCAGAGTCTTCCTAATCTACTATTATTGAAATCATGGAATTTCCTACAAAGTCATGAAATTTTGAATGCAACAAATGCATGGTGTAAACAAGCATATCGTCTGGCGTATTACGAAAGACTTTCTTTTCATGCAATTCCCTGCGTCAAACAACCAATCCAGACACGCGGTGCATTTTAGTTATAGATGCATAGTCACACATGCCCTCGTCTTACTCACCCTGCAGATTTGATTTGTAGGAAATTTAATGATTTCAATAAAATTGTTACAATACAAATATTACTTTGTATTCAATTATTGTTGGGAAATTGAAAATCATATTGATGAGTCATGTGTGTGCTGTGATTGTTAGACCTTCTTTTCTTTTTTGCTTGTCAATTTTCAAAAGCTATGTCATAAAATTTTGTACCTTTTGGGCCTCATTAGTCGGGGGAACTTCCTATCTAGCCCTCCGGTCAAATTAGATACCTGCACACACCACTGTGTCAGAAGCACATAATGTCACGTGGTAGGGGGTTCTTTTGGAAGGAATGCGTTGAAATCAAAACTCAAGTGTAAATCACCTTATATTTTTTGAAACAAACAAAATTGTTTACAAATTGCAAATCAGAACGCTGATTTTCTCACACTAAAACCCAACCAAATCTGATGCAAAGTTCATAAATAATACCAATAGATTGACACAATTTCTACACGATTTCACAGATGCAGCTTTTTCAACTGACATTTATGCTTCTATTCTAAGAAAATGTATATATACATAATCAAGAATGAACTCTTGGGGAAATTTGATGACTGTCAATAAATACTTGAAATTTGTTGGGAAAGATGGAAAAGGAAATTACATCCACACTGTCAATTACAAGACAAGTCAATGCATAACAATCTACATCAAATCTCTTGTCAATACAGACTTGCTTAGGTTTCTCATCTCAGATTTCAGGGTTTTTTTGCAATATTTTTTTTTTAAATTTTTGTCTGTACACAAATATGGACTTGCTTCACAATTGTTTATTTTCAGGTTCACTCAAATGTCAAATTTAAAGATATGTGACCCGTCATGTCAAAAGGTACCTTAAGGGTCCAAAAATGAAAATTGATTTTTTGGTCTCATCTGAAAGATTAATATTTAAAGCTTTAAAATGACACCTTGCTTTTGGTTATTGGATGTTCTATTGCAAAGTTACATTCAAATTGAAAAAAAGGCATCAGGCTGATTCAGAAAACTATAGTTCTGAGAACATTTTTCTTATGTTTTGGATGTTGGAACCTGATTAATATGATAGAATACACTTCAAAGGTAACGTTTCTGATGAAATTAAAAATCCGACCTTGGACATGATTTTTGACTATGCTCAGCTTCAATGGCCTGTATCTCATAATTTACAAGTGTTTTGTTGATTTTCTTGTTTTTGTGATTTTTAAAATATATGGTGCAGCGTCCAAAATCAGAGAGAGAGGGGGGGGGGGGGGGGGGCGATCAACTGGTTATTTTTGTTACTTGGCCTTATTCAAAAATGTTGAATATTTCCTTGTTCATGTCAGACTATTGTGTCATTCTGAAACTAAAGATGGAGCTCAGAGATCAGTGCTTAAGGAGTCATTTTCAATAATTTTACTTTGATCGCTTTCTGAAGACACAGGATATCATCTATCCTTCTGAAGAGAAGGGATCCTCCTGAAGAGAAGGGATCCTTCTGAAGAAGAGATCCTCCTGAAGAGATGGGATCCTACTGAAGAGAAGGGATCCTCCTAAAGAGAAGGGATCCTTCTGAAGAGAAGGGATCCCTCCTGAAGAAAAGGGATCCTCCTGAAGAGAAGGGATCCTCCTGAAGAAAAGGGATCCCTCTGAAGAGAAGGGATCCTCCTGAAGAGAAGGGATCCTCCTGAAAAGAAAGGGATCCTCCTGAAGAGAAGGGATCCTCCTGAAGAGAAGGGATCCTTCTGAAGAGAAGGTATCCTCCTGAAGAGAAGGTATCTTCTGAAGAGAAGGTACCTAACTAAAATTCTTTCTCCAGTATGCCCTTAATAAATCACCCTCATTCTTTCACTATTGTAAAGGTAATCTATAATCTACCTGAAAACTATCATTTTTTTATTTTTCTTGTTCTTATTAGATACGGCTCTCAATTATTTACATTTTTAGGACTTAATAGGTATATTGCAAAAAATATAAATGTTACATTGTAAATAAATGCAATAATTTATAACAATAACAATAATTAAATCATGTCAAAAAATAACATCCTGTCCTTTCTTTCTTTTTCTAAGGCCATCGTATCACACATTCATAATTTTTAACATCATATGTAATTTATTTAAGATGTTAAGATCAATTTCAATTGTAACATGATGAAAAATCCTGGTTTTTTTTCCATTCTATTCTGTGACCATTACAGTGTTGATTGAAAGGATGCTATATATTCATATATTTGTATATTTGGTCATAGCTGTCAATTAGCATACCGGGTGAGTCAAAAAAACTGCAATAGTTAAATAAAAGCCATATTTTATGAACAAGAGATGCCATGAACATGAAATGTATATATCTAAATAGATCACAATTTTACCTTTAAAATGGTGAAAGAATAAAGAAAATTGATAAAGGCGTCATAGAGATACACTTATTTGAATAGGAAGGCATAAAAACAGGTCTGTCCAACTGTCGTGCATATGTTTTATTTAATACGTAGGACACAATTATGACATTCTCTTTTCTCTTTGGTTTGGGTACGTTGAAAAGGGCCATTTGAGTTTGGTGGCCCTGAATATTCAATATTCGGTTGAACGTGGACTGGGACACATGTGGCAGAGGTTTTCTTTGCGAGCTTACGTCGGGATCCCTTGCCTGACGAACTCATAGACGTTTCTCCTGCTTCTTACCGTTCGCGGTCTTCAAGATCTCTCTTTATTTAGTTTATGGACTGTTCTTGTTCTTTTGAATTTCGCCTGAATTCATAGATGGTGGATGCACATGGTACACCCGATTGGGACCCCGGAATCTCCGTTTCAATTCTGCATGAGATTTGGTGGTAAAATAAACCCCAGCAATAAGAGCACGTTGCTCGTTTGTGAACTGATCTTGAGGCATTTTAAACAGTGACTGATTGATAAGCTCTCCCTTCTAAGACAGTACCCCCAAACGTGTCATTTTGCACTTGGAAAGACCACCTAAATTATCTTTTATATGTAAATTAATAGATTAACAGGAGATTTTCACTGGAGCAAGGTAATCGGTTGATGTTATTATTCAAGTGGTGCATGCACGAAATTCAATTCAATATTGGTATTTACTCGTTATGAACTGTTGTTTGACGAGACATGCTCATTTGGACAGTACTGTTTTCATACCATAATATTCAAATAATGATATCTTCACAATGCCTTTATCAATTTGCACCATTCTTTCACCCTTTGAAAGCTTTATTCATGATCTATTTAGAAATTAATATTATTTGTTCGAAATTACTTTTGTTCTTACAATATGGCTTCCATCTAATTATTGCAGTTTTTTTGACTCGCGTGGTATACTAAAATTTAGATAAAAACCTTCAGAAACGTCAAAAAGTAGATTTTTGTTTTGCATGTTGATTTTGGGTTTGAGACTATTCTAAAAAAGTGTGTACTGATGCTATAAGCTAGTAATTCAGGTAAATTTTTGTTTGTAGAAATACTTCATAGATTGCAAATAAAAAAGAAATTTCATTTATCCATCCAATCTTAATATTTCAACTCTATGGATATTTAGGGGTTGAATTGACATTGAACCTCTTCATGAGTGAATACATATTTAGTTGGACAAAACCAGTGTGTTATTTTGACAAGGAACTCGCATTATGTGTACAATGTAAAGTGTAAATATTTTTAGCAAATTGCAATTTATGTTTGTAAAGCGCCTAGAAGCTTCTACATTTTCGCGCTATACAAGTTTGTTATTATTATTATTATTATATCTTGTCCTACTCGTCGGAGGACTTAAAGGTCTAGGTTCCGATCACTTTCTCATCCCCCAGGGCTCAACCGGAAGTAGTATATTTTTTGATGCCAAATGAAAGCTCATATTTTTCTGATTATAAATCCAAGATTTCATCATAAAATTCTTTATACTTTTGAAGATATAGCACAAAATGTAAAATTAATTGGTATACCTAATTTCCATTTCTTTTGTATTTACATAACAGCCTCATCCCCAGGGTTGCATACTTTCTTTTGCCTCTCAGGAGAAAACAAGATACAAGCTAAGGTTGAAACCTTGCAAATTGCATTTCAGAGGTCAAGGTCAATCATTTAAAAGTAAATTATACACTTCCTAAAATAGGAACCTACACCTTTAATTGCTAACACTTCGAATCATGTAAAAAATCAAGAAATATCAGGAAAAAATGTTTGGGTATGATGTTGAATTTGTCCAATGCCCCTTGGGAATCTGTGACCTGACAAGCACACTGGAGCTTCGGTCATTAACTTACCAAGATTAAATTAAACTTCTGAAATGTATATTGTGTTCACATGGTCGCGTCAGGACCCTGACACTTTATCCCCATGTATTTCATAGCTCATTTGATTACTATTTCCCAATAGTTGCTCGTCAACGTTTCTACGCTGATCACATGATCATTGGCTCCAATTAACAAGGATACACAAAGAATCCTGCTCAAATATCGATATCGATAAATCCTGACATACCAAAAGAAATCGTCCTTGGTGTGTGTTACGCTTAATCGGGTACAACGTGTGCAGCATTCTTCATCGTGTGTCCTCGTTTTTGTCCACATATTACGTTACAAACAGTGGAACGTAGGCTAATTGGGGCCATGTTTTGAACTCAGTGTCATCTCTGTTACTCTGTGGTCATGTGATAACATGACTTTGCTCCAGTGGTACATATTGATACACAGGGATGCCTGTCCAGTGGAAATAACAAAACCAAAAAACTGTGTGTAAGTCAACACACTGTCACTTTCGTTCATGTGATCATTTGCTGAACTCCAGTTTAAATAAGCAAGTCCAAATTAGTTCAGATTGAACATGCTAGTGTGGAGAGCCCAAATGTGTTATTCATAGTTGAATGTATTATTTATTTCTATGTTCTTACTGTCTGCAATATTGTATCCAATGTGGAAGAAATAAATCATGTCAAACGTCAAATCCATTATGTCTCAAATTGTTTTTATTGGACTTATTTTTGACACATTTGATTCTCTGAAATAGGTTAAGTGGAACAAAGGTAAATACATTAGGAAAATGAAAAGTTACGGAAAAATACTGCTACATCTCATATCGAGTCACCAAGAATAAAATGTGTTTGGTGTTTTTTACCAGATTTTTATTTGTCAGATTTTTTACTTTATTTCAATTGGATTTTTTATACTTTCTTCATCACAAACAAAGATAAGCATGAGTTCTTTACCACAGAATCTAGGTTAGTCCCTATAAGCCTCTTTCTTATCATGATCCTGCCAATTTATTCATCTGTGCAAAAAATCTTATTGGAAGCAAGGCATGATGGGAAGGTCCCGGTATCTTCTTTTGGTTTGAACATTGACCTAATATAATTTTGGGGTCGAAATTGAATTGAATTGAATCTATTGACTAGATGATGCATTATAAAGGAGCATGATCTGAATTGTTAAAAGTTAGATTTCAATTTCATATGGAAGACTTCTCTAAAAAGATCGTCCTTTCAAATTTCACTCAAATTGGTCAATTTTTTTTTTGATTTTCAGAGTAATTATGTATTTTACATACTTTGCCGTGTACATTTATTTATGCTTAACATATTACACATTTTCATTCCAAATTGCAACATGTGACAGCCATAAATTTTCACATGGGTAAGGAAAAAATGTGAGCAATATTATTATGGTTGAAACTCCTGTAATATTTGCCATCTTGGCATGAAACTTGAATCATCATTTGAGTGGTGCTCTGGCAAAATGAGCAGAAAGTCGATTGAAGATTTTGAATAAATGGCTGCTAGAGCAAAAATATGGTAAAAAGATCAAATTGTGTTTTTTGACATAAAACGCATTACTGCATAAGTGTTAACCTATACCTCGCGTTTTGAAGGTCAATTATGCCGGGAAGTGCAATTATTTACAGGTTTTTGATCGTGTTTTGCTATTATACACTTTAGTTTTTTTCATTTAAAAACTATCTCCTAGGGAATGCCTATATAAAAGAATCCCCCTTTTCACCATGTCCGAGGTGGGATTCGAACCCGGGACCTGGCGCACCCCGATCCCATGCCAAGCAATACCAAGCCACCAAGCAGGCGCTGCCTAGGCAGCAATTCCATGCTCATACCTATCTACCGTCTATGACGTGTTTGGACTTATTTCTTGATTTCTCTCCGAGGTGTTTTGGAGTGTCTGGTACGGTTAGGGTTAAAGCAGGTTTAAATTTAAACCTGGTATACTCTTAAAACCTCTTGTGCATATATGGACCTTACACATGTTTTGGGCCTTATACTTTTCTTCTGTGGTTTTAAACAATGACCTAAAAAGATGATGTGCAGTTATTATAGCCTATATAGCACATATGAAAACAACAGATGCTACTTGAATATTAATGAAGAAGTGCATTCGTTTTTCAGGTCATATAAATGAACACACAGAGGATTTTTTGACGCAATTTTATTTGCTGTCCCATGATAGAATCCCTTTCAATTTTTAAGAATGAAATTCAAGAAAATGCATGTAACTAGGTTCTTTTTGACTACAAAAGCAAATCAGAATTATTTTGATGGGTTAAGTAAATTAGAACTTTCTTTAAAGAACTCGATGCCTTATTTTTGTATAATTTTAATTGTATCAAATAACATCAGTTATTCATATATTAATGACTGCATATTATTTGATGCGAGTGAAATTGTACAAAAATAATGCACCACATGCGGATGTTGGAGCTGCCCACGCTCACAGGGCAAAGCCTAGTGAGTTGGAGAACTACAGCTTAAGCACAGAATGCAGAATCTGTTTTTACAATTTCATTAGCTTAAATTAAAGAGTCAGCTATTTATTTAATTAACATGCAACAATGATAAGAGTATATATGTTAACAAATCAAATAACATGATTACTTTATAAATAAAAAAATACATCGTCCACTCTGTTTTACCTTTCCTTTAAAATGAGACTTGGCATACACGTGTTTGTGCGTTGCACCTATGCATAGATGGAATTGCACAACACACTACTAAGCAATATGAGAGTGTAAATGAACAAGATTCATAAACTCCGTTGTCATCTAGCCAATCAGAACACAAGAATATAAAGTACGCGGAGTGCAGTGAAACTTTACAATGCACTGCGCTTGTTGTGTCCCAGTTTGCGTGGTGGGCGTTTAGTGCATATGAATGTTTCATTGTTTTTGTCGAATGATGATTTATTTAGTTTAGAGAAGTGATGGACGGTAAGCGATGGATTCCAAATCCGGCAGTAATCCACCCATTTTCATCAAATGACGCTTACTTCTCAATTTATAGTATATAAGCCCGGGTATATATGTTATTTTCCTGATATTTTTTAACTCTAAAATCGTGTTTTTATAATTTTTAGAATACTAAGAAGATTTTTAATATTTTGAGAAAGAGCACCATGCCGGCTCGAACCCACGCCAGACGTAGTATCAAGTTTACGAGTCAAATGCCTTAACCACTAAGCTACATAAGCAGCTGCCGGGATGAGTGACATTTTTGTATTTAGCCAATCACTGACTCGACCCTAACTTGACCCAACCTGAAGTTTCATTGCACTCTGCGTACTTTATATTATTGCGTTCTGATTGGCTAGGTGGCACGTGGAGTGTATGAATAACCTATAATTAATACATGTTATCAACTGTCCAGTTATATTGATGATTCCAATGCCTATTTAATATAGACTGCATGAATAATCTTAAAAATCTTATCTTGATATCCAAAATACGTGCATTAAACAAAATAACTAACTACGCTTGGTAAAAAAAAAGTGAAGAAAGAAAATAGACCAGCATTTTGATGTAAGTGTATTCCATAAAAAATGGGTAAATATCACCTACCTCCTGTGATAAACATGCCGGGTGCTGTTGGAACCCAGGCTAGTGTCTTGATGGAAGTCGCTGTACTCGGTAACAAAAATGTGGTAATAGTAGTTCTAGAATCACTATCAACCATTCGAACTCCATAGTTCTGGTTGGTTACTAGAAGATAGTCTACTGACAGGGGGTCCCACTCTAGTGCTACAACTGGGTCTTCTTCATCGGAGCCTTCTCCTACATCTGGTTTTAGTACATGCTTGAAACTTCTTTGGCCTGAAGTGTGGAAATTAATCAAATTAAGTTTTAAACTGTGAAAGATACCTAAAATTGATTGAGTTAAAGACACATCAGTCAATTACCTAATAAATGCCATAGCTTTCACTACAATTAATTGGATTACATCCCAACCCGACTCATCCCAAGGGACTTAGTTCTTTGCAAAGTGTCCACACCTTAAAAAGGCGAATTTAACTGGATATGCACATCTACCAAACTAAACAGGTAAAGCGAAGATAACACACAGTGAGTCAGCGTGTTTTCCCTGAGGAGGGGCTACTGGGGGACCTTGGAGGACCCGACCTCCTAGTTTCCCAGAAAAATTGGTCAATCCTAACCAGCCACCAGTCATCCTAAGTCTATCCTAGACTTTAAACCAAGACAAAAAAAAATCCACTAGCCAAGCTGAGTCCAAAAAAATTGGTCCCCAAAAATGAAGTATTACATGTGCCAATTTTACTTATTTTTTGACTCAAAATTATCATACAAAGTAGAAATTATATTTGAAAGATCAAGTTCATCCATCTGATTTTGTCTCCAACAAGGGACCTAGCTAAATGGGGACTAAATATTTACAAGCTCCCATCCTTCCCCCATGAAAAAAAACCATCCTGTGTTCTGATGTCACATATCATAACATTTAATCTGTAAGCAACTTGTCATGAGGAGATAATAATTAAAGCAAGATTCATATAAAGACAATGTTATTCTTAGACTAAATGAAAACATTCCATATCAATTTGATTGAGATATATATAGCATCATCAGTTTTTAATATTGTCTGCACATATGATGACCTTAACATCTGAGTCTACCTTGATTGCATTCAGTGAACATCACAAAATAAGCAGGAAGGCGGAAGTAAACACTATCATGGTCTGTATGCACAAAAGAGGTTGAAGAGAACATTTTTCGTATGTTTTGGATGTTGGAACCTGATTAATATCATAGAATACACTTCAAATGTAGTTTCTGATGAAATTAGAAATTTCGACCTTGGCGTAATTTTTGACTATGCTCAGCTTAAATGGCCTGTATCTCTTAATTTACTATGCCGACCTTAACACACTGGTCACCGACCAGCGTCTGCAAAGCCGCAACGCCGGTATGACACCGGTGAATTGGAGCTTGCGATGCCCCGTCGGACTCAGGTGGTAATTAGACCATAACCGAAGACATTGTATACATGCCACAAGGTTTTAACTCAGAATTCTTGTGGCATGCTTCCGGTATCTCTACGGCTTACGGACACCTGTCGGTGTCCGATCGTTGTCTGCTTAAATCTATCTGGTATGACACCGTAAACACATCGTAACCTCGCCGCAAATAGTTATGTGACCAGGATATAAGGCTGGGACTAATATAACTTATAGTTATATTAGTCCCAGATATAAGGTACCTTTCGATATTTTGTGTGGGGCATTTTTGTAAGATTTTTGCTTGAATATTCAATATTTTTAACCTGTTGCGGTTCAAAACTGCTTCAAGAGGCCCTTTTGTGCCAGTGGTAATTTTGGCTTAAACCCAGTCTAACATTAAACAAGGTAACCTCTTTTATGCATACAGACTTATGCCTTAACAGGCCCTGAAGAGGGTAGGGATGGTGATTTTTTTTTTGTATTTTTCTGCTATAGATTCTCCTATAATCTTATATACTTTTTTAGGCAAAATTGACAAAATCAAGCTTTCATTCAATTTAAACAATTGTTTGATAAATTCATCAATTTTCCCAAATGATTTTGTTAAATAACAAAATACTGGGGAGTGCCATTTTATATGGCTTATTAGCAAATTACTTCAATAGTTATTTAAATTGTGCAATTTAAAGTCAACATTTACATTGGATTTTAATCAAACAAAAACAAAGGTATGGAATATTATAGATTTTGAAAGCTGAAATATATAGAATCAAAATGTGTAATGAGCTCAAAATGTAAATTTGCAACTTCCAGCTCATTTTTCAGGTGCATGTTTTATATTAAGTATGATTTGACAATAACTTGTAAATTCAGCATTAAATACACACAGCCTTGACCATGACATTGATTACCACTACAAAGAAGAGATAGTGTGTGTATCCCATCATGCATTGCTTCCAATGGGATTGTTTGGGAAATTATATGAGTAGTTAGTGATGAAATGCCCATAAATCAAAGTTAATTGTTGTAATCTTGCATTTTGGGTGTGTTTCATCCCTAACTACTCACATGACTTTCTGTACAAAATTTCCCATAGAAAGCAATGCATGATGGGATATACACAGTATCTTCTCTTTCTTACAACGTACCCACGCTTGTTGTCAAGGGTCCAAGTGTGTTAATGCGAAGGACATATATCCTTTTCATAATTGATATCTACAAATGTACCTATTCTTAATACAAAAATAATATTTTTTTTAATATACTGCATGTATTTCCATGGTATACTTGTTGATGAGTAGCAGCTATGTCAAAGTAAATTTATTTTTATACAATAAAAAGATGAAAAAACAATTGTTTCATAATACTCATCTTGACTGGAAAGTAGAATTGAAACAGTGTAAGACTAGTAGTTGCCCACTTGTTTTTGGATTTGCTTAGACCAATAATTGTTTGTGCTTGACAAATAAAATTAGGTTGTGTTTTTCAAATAGTAATACATGGAAACACTGGTGTCCTGTGGGACAAACCAAGAAACACTCTTTAAAACTACCACGTATGCTGGCTTCGAAACCACTCCTGAACAAACCTTAACTACAAGTTAAACAAATTTACTTGTCCATCTCTGGTTTAAAGTGAAGTTATTCTCTATTTTTCTGGAGTAAAACCAATAACTATCAGAATCGGCTTAGCTGTAGACCTATATATTATAAATATCCATCTAAGCAGTCAGTGATGTGAATTAACAAATGGAAATGAAAATTGCCCCGATTTTCAATTGGTGTCTCTAACCAGCATACTGGATGAAATTGTTTATTTTGGAAACAAATCAGTCTCAATTTTATGGCATAATTGGTAGAACTGGGTGATGCTAGGTTAAATTTAATTTAGGTTTGGTAGACCCTGATTTTATAACATTGATGATCTTAATGAGGAATATGCATCAAAACGGTTTGGCCACAAATCAAAATTAAACAGAGAAATGCTTATTATATTTGTTGTTCTTAGCTTTAGATCTGATATCAATCAGACTATAATTAGGTCGAAGGTCAGTTACCGACAGTTTCATTAAATTTATACCACAAAGGCAGAAATGTTCGAAACATTTTTAAAGAAATTGGTATTAAGTTGGGAAATTTGATAACTTTCAAGTTGAGCATGTTGACAATTTTCTTGTACCAAAGTAACAATATCGTGTTCAAGAATATTCTTAAATAGCTTTATGAAATAGTTTCCAGAATGCAGCACATGGAGCGTATTACACATTTTCAATCCACGATATGCACATAAACTTGATGGAGCTGTTTTGCAATTAAATCTAGATTTTGACGGTTGCATGGTGTATAATTGATCAATGTCCTCATCAATGTTTGTGTAACACCCCAAGACAAACTGATTAATTCCTTCCCTTGGTACTGAACGTGACATTCCCCCAACACAAAACCTTGCAAACTATTGCATGTTATAACATGCATGTAAAGACTCCATATCACACATTTTGATCGGCTCAATTGAACATGCATGACTCCTTATCAATCTTTTTCATCGGCTCAGTTCGTCATGTGAGTGCAAGAAAGTCGTATCTGCAATGGCTGCGGATATTTATTTTTATTTTTTACTTTGTCACAAGAATGTGAAAAAACCCTCAAAAATTCACTGTCTTATGTCAGTGGTTCTTGAAATGGTTCTTCAGTTGACGGTGTCACCTGAAGAACCATTTCAAGAACCACTGACCCAAGATTAGAGATTAGACAATGTGCAATCCAAATTTATGACAAATGGCAGCTATTGCAGATACGACTTTCTTGCACTCACATGACGAGTTTATCATGATCAGATCTATGTTAAAGTTGGCCACCCTTTTGTGTTGTTGTGCTGTATTAAAGGTTTGTCAACTTTTGCACAGATCTGAAGTATTAATTCATATCATTTCACCCTAGACTGCTCAATAATGACTGAAATTAGTGCAACTAACTTGCATAAATTACGAGCATTGGCTAATGGTGCAATTTGGTCAGTGTTCATTACCAATTTTGATCTTGTCAATGATAGTTTTGGCTCTGATTTTTGCGACAATTATCAGAAATCCAATGCCCTATTTCTTCCATGCAATGTTAAAATATTTTAATGCTAGATGAATAATCACAAGGTTTGAAAGCCATGTTTGAGTGTCGTTGGCTTCAACTTTTAGTTAGATCTTGACTTGCATCAATTTTTATCTTGTAAATGATAGTTTTTGGCTCTGATTTTTGCGACAATTATCAGAAATCCAATGTCCTATTTTTTCTATGCAATGTTAAAATATTTTAATGCTACATGAATAATCACAAGGTTTGAAAGCCATGCTTGAGTGTCGTTGGCTTCAACTTTTAGTTAGATTTTGACTTGCATTTGAAAGAATCTGAAGATTCTTAATGACACACTTCATTACCAAGATTTAAAAATTATGCATCCTGTCACTCTTCAAAACTTCAGACTCGGATATTTGAAAAAAATTATACTAACCATGGCACACCAAAGTGAATAGAGTCCTAGACCACAAAGAAAAAAGGCAAGCCATTCAGTCCTAGCCCATACAGCAAAACACACAAGGTTTGTGTGCAAGTAATGTATGAACTTGAACCTGCAAAGACTGTGCTTGTAATCCTACACCATGCAGCTCAGTATACAGTTCAGTTCTGTATGCTTAGACATTTGATTGTATTGTCGTTGTATGGTCCAGGTTGGTTAGGGTAATTAATAATGAAATATTACCTTGACAAAAGAATGACAGACTTCCATCGACATGCCCAATAACCAATTTGCCATGTTTCTGCCGATGCCAACGAAACATACTAATGTCCGCCACAAATCCATGCGCATCTTTGTGTTGCGTAACCACACCTCCTTGAACATGGTTCCATAAAAACAACGACCCTCTGCTATTAGCAAATGTCACAGTGTCTCTATCAAACATACACCAGCCAACGGATGTTGGGACAATCTTTGGTTGCTCTATCATGGCGACAACCTTTTGTTCGGTGACGTTCCATATAAATATGCGATGGTCAGCGCTACAGCTAGCAAAGATATTGTGGTTGGTGGGATGCCAAGCGATACCCGAGATTGTTTTCTTGTGCTCGGACATAATGGCTACTAGCTTGAATTGACCGTTTGATCTGTCCAACTGAAATAGAAACAAAATGAATAGTACAACTGATTTTAAGAGAAAAACATCCAAAAAATTTGTTTAAATGCTGCAAAATCTTATAGAATTCTCACATATCTACCAAGGGGAGAATTTTTGTTTGAATCTTTGGATTCTTTTACATTCATACACTTACACCCTACTCACTTAACAAGAATCTATTTGGTTTCACGCAAAACCATGGGAGAATCTCTGTGAGAATGGATACTCAGATTCTCATTGAATTTATAGCCCTGACAAGTTTGACTTAAAGATCTTGTTTCAATGAAGAAAATAACTCAAAAAAGTTATTTCTGATAATATTAAAGATACATTTAACATTCTATGAAGCAATTGACTTCGTAGTCATTCCTCAAGGGTGGTTCTCGGCTTTAAGTTGGGTGCAAATTTACTACTAAATCATTTTTGTATAAACTATTGAAGATGCTAAATTTCTCCTTGAGTAACCCCTTATTGGGAGTAACCATTATTTACACAGTTGTTTATAATAAAACACTTTGATAACAAAAAATCAACCATTAAAAAGGAAGTGACTATAATACTATACGCATGTTTTTCTGTAAGCAATTAATTTTTTGATAACCTTTTTTAAGAGGAAAAAATATCCTATTTACCATCTTTAACCATGCATCCATTTATCCCCCTTTGCACAAAGTACACAACCACAATCCTCTGAACTTCCCACTCCCTTACACACACCCATCCCCACACCCTACACTCAATTGGTGTAAAACAAGTACATTGTGGTTTCATATGCGCTAAACAAAGGATCACAGGGGTGTGATTGGCCTTTTAGAAAAAATCCCCGCTGCTGAGAAAAATCCTGAAAAACCATCGTAAATTGGTCTAGAATGATTCAGATCGGGCTGAAAACCAAAATATTCCTCATATTTTTCTCATTACCCATGTGAAATTTTACGGCTGAAACATGTCGCTTTTCGGAGATATTAGTGAAAATGTGTTAATATTATTAATATTATGGTAACCATAATATTATTTACACAGTAAAGTATAGATGAGTTGACACTAATGTTTATAAACACGGGTAAGGAGCTAGTCCACAGATATGCATGAGGGAACAACAAATGATTGCTGCACAATTCAATAGCCCTACTTGATTTGGTGTGAATTTTGAAAGTATGTGTCCTAAATAAAACCTTCTGCGCACGCATAGTGCTGGGCAAAGAACAATGGATATGACCGCGCACACTGCCGGGCATGACGTCCTATGTCAACTCATCTATAGGCAAATTGAAAATACAAAATTGCTCATAAAATCAAAACGGCTATTCCAATTTGACTCAAATTTGAAATTGAAGCATCTTGAGTGGTGATCTTCCAGATGACAGTGAAAAGTAAAATTTAAAAAATCGGACCATGTACCTTTAAAGGGGCAATTCGTGATCCACTTTTCATCCTCAAGGTCACCTCTATCAAAATTTATATTTTTATCTGGAAAGAATCCTTGACTGGTGTATGTTAAAATCCCTACACCATTCTTTCATATATGCTTCCATTTTTAAGAAAAGTGACAAAATAATTATTGTCAGGTCTCGACAGTAATTACGTCACAGAAGTCTATGGAGATTTTTAAAATGCTGAAAAACTTGTACCTTGAAAACGAATTGTCGGCATCCAGTGAAATTTTCAGATTACATTTATGTTTTATTCTTCTTTTTATTTAGCTAGAAAAGAGGTGAGGTTTTCGTCACACCAGGATTATGAATTGCACCTTTAATGATAAGAAAATGTAAATAATTGCAGGGGTTTTAAACAAACACTTGTGATACTTCCATGGAAATAACTATTTTTCTAGATCTAAGGCTTAAAATGAATTTGCTACGTTACATTTTGTTTATCTAAAATATATACAAGTTCAATTGAATTTGTCTAATGACATGGAAAGTAATAATTTCAAAAACTAATAAATATGGTCATTATAGAGTCATTCATCTTTATGTCTAGTGCTGATATGCATGTAAAACTATTGACAAATAATAACACAAAATAAGAGATGCATTACGAGTAGCCAGTGCTTAATTTATAATGACAATCCATAATTGCATCCAGAAAGCAACAATGCTACATGTATTGAATCCTGAATAAGAGAAACTATGACAACCTGATGCCAACAATATACTATATTTGAGGTTGATTTATTAAACAATGTTGATTCAAAGGTTGTTTTCTCAAGGTTGCAATGCCTTTTCTACAATGTCCAACCTGTATTTATATTGCAAGATGTCGGTGTTCAACACAGGAAAACGATATCCCGGACAACCCTGGATTCAAAACTATCCGCAATATTGTCAACTTGTAATTGCAGTTTAAGTAAAATCCTATTTTATATAATATTTTCCATGCTGTTACTTTAATTGTATGAATTTAACTGACCACAGCATATATCAGGTGTATTGTTAGCTAAGAGGGAGAATGATATCAATACCACTTAACAATTAACTGCAAAAAGTGGTTCAAATGGACCCAGATTTTAATATTTGCGAGTAGGGCAAAAACACTATGTAACCTAATGTCACCGTTTTATGAAATTATCTAGATAGCGGTTGCGCACAAAAAATCAAATTCAAATATAAGGATGATCTATTATTGATCAATCCTAGAGCATATTTTAAAATTCCAATATACAATGATATAGCGTGCATTTTTCCACGTTCTGTTATGCATCATCCTTTTTGGTTTTTGGTTATGAAATTGTAAAAAAAAGTTATTGCCCATGATTATGAAGAATATAACAGACACATTTAACATATTTCGAAGTGAATTAGATCTGTTGTTGTTTTTGTCAAGTTTTGATGTCTAGATGTGAAACAAGATGCACACTATACCATTGTTTCAACCGCCATAAAAAAGTCCATTCTTTATTTGCTAAAAATATCATAAGCCCCAAATCCACAATTTTCCAAAAAATTTCATTAGCCTACCCCACCCCTGCTATTATTAAGGGGAAATTCATGATCCACTTTTCATCCTCAAGATCCTTGAATGGTATATGTTACAATCCCCCAAATCATTCTTTCAAATATGCTTGCATTTTTGAGAAAAGTGAGAAAATATGTCATTTTCTAATTACTATTGGGGCCCTGACAGTAATCATAAGAAAGTAGCCTATGGGGATTTTAAAATGCTAAAAAGCTTGTAACTTGAAAACGAATGGTCAGAATGAGCTGAAATTTTCATCATACATTTATGTTGTTCCCTACTTTTTATCCATCTTCAAAAGAGGTGAGGTCAATGTCACATCAGAATCATGAATTGCACTTTTAATGTCATCAT
Source organism: Ophiothrix spiculata (assembly GCA_000969725.1). Lineage (NCBI taxonomy): Eukaryota > Metazoa > Echinodermata > Ophiuroidea > Amphilepidida > Ophiotrichidae > Ophiothrix > Ophiothrix spiculata. Next base: position 26,333 of record JXSR01S075202.1, on the reverse strand, counting down.
TGATTCATTGCTCCTCAATTGCCTAAAATCTGCCCTTAATTTGCCTGTTTGCCTTAAGATTTAACATAGCCTCTTATGCTATAAATATCATCAGTCAACCATTTATTTGCCACAAACATAATACATTTTGTTAGTGTTAAGCATTTATATTAACAGGCAAGGCCATCAAATGATTCTTTTCTATCTTTTCTTTGATCCAT
>JXSR01S075202.1:7234-20294 GCA_000969725.1 Ophiothrix spiculata | reverse complement strand
GGGGGTAACTGATACTTGTGTCTGGGTAACCACCTGAGTTCTGCAGGTTCCGAAGGTGACCCCATGTGAGACCAACAATTGGCAAAAATGAGTGGAATGATACCCAATTTCGAATGGATACCCTATCCGAGACCATATCTGTTCAAATGAATACCCTATCCGAGACTGTACGCAAATGTGACGAAATAATTATTAAAAGAAATCGGTAAAATGTAACTGTACACCATTTGAACACTTTTAAGAAGTGTTTCTAGACTTAGGTATTTGAAACACCTTTATTGGCAATTAAGGCACCATTGTCATTAATTTAACAATTCTTTCTATGTTTGATACCCTATCAGGGACTTAAAAGCCAAATTTGATACCCTATGTGAGACTTGCAGTGTACCAGTTCGATTTTGATACCCTATATTGCAAGTCTCGAGACCTGTCCAGGTCTCATCTTTTTGGTAACGCGGGTGGTTACCCGGTCAAAATACCCAGTTACCCCCCTGGGTTAGGTCTGTTGGTTGGCAGTGACTATCCACTAACGTATATGCGAGTGCCCCCATCCTCCGGTAGCAAATAATTTTGTTTTCTATCATATTTTATATTTAATAATTTGTTGTATCTCTGGAGCCAAACAACAAATAATGATAGGGTTTTGATCAAAATGAAGTATTTTAAAATCATAATAAGGTTGAAATAAAAAATACAATTTGAAAATATTGACATGTGACTCGTTTCCTGTGATCATGTCACAAATGTGAAATTAAGATCAAGCAAAAATTCTAATGAGGGTTGAAGTGTTGCTAAAAAGCCCAAGTAAATATGATGTGTGTGAAAAATTACAGCATGAAAATTTTGACGGTAGCTTGTAAATAAACACTCACCTTAACAACAGGTTTTTGTTGTAAGTATTTAAACCAATACTCAATGCAAACACATACTGTATAGCGTTCACCATGTACTGCTGTGTGGCTTGCTCACTCTGTGATGGTTTGGTGGTTCCAGCTTCTCATTTACCAAACTGACAGGACCAAATTCATCTGAAAAACAAACCAGACAAATTAACTTGACTGATTTTCATCAAATTAGAGTCGAACACGATTTTGATGTTATCGCTGTATCTCAGTGCTGTGGCCCTACTCATCGGCTTTCCATTACTAAGTGAAGCTGTGCTAGCAATCAATTACTACGGCAACTGAGATCTAGGGGCTATACATAATATGTCATGTCTCGTGTAAAACAGGGGCAACGGGTTGATGAGTCTATTTTGAGAACATTTTTATTGTTCTTTTTACATCATTATTGATATTTGTTGAATACAGTTCATATAAATCATCTGTATAGCAAGTCCTGGTGATCAATCAAATTTACTACAGAATATGTAAGCCTATCAGTATCAGCCACGCATAATATTTGTCATGTTTTATTATTCTACAACTAAACCATGACAAATTATGTTTTAGGTCAGTGATGTAAAATATAAAGTTACGCTTTTGTTGGTGAGTTCCGATTTTGAGAATGTTTTTATTTGAATACATGATTTACGAGGGTAATTCAAAAAGTTCTACCTGTTGTATCATAACTTTTGTTCTAATAACGGTAGATACTTGAAAATTGGCAAAAATGTAGTTAAGAATGTGCCCTACATATTGTGCAACAATCATATTAATATCTTATCTATATTTCTGTAAGTGTCATGAAAACCACAGAGGGTTTCGTTACACCGGAAACGGTCAAAATATGTGCATCATTTTTAAAAGTGGCTCAAATACAGTAAATTAAAAAGGGCATAATATAGCCATGTAGTATTGCTATACAGTAAAACATATTATAAAACATAAGAATGAACATATAATTATGCAGGATGATTAAAAAAGCTGACCCAAACTGCAAATATTGGTAATTCACAAGGATAACAATAATAGGAACAAACAGCCCCTCCAGCAATAACATTAAAATCACACCAAAGACACAGTTTACGAAGAAATTGACCTGAATAAAATGAGATACAAAAAGAAGCTTTATTTTTAAAATGTTTTCATGGTAGATACCAAGGGCAACCAAATTCAAGTTTTTGACTGAAAAAATGTGGTGTAGTAGCTTTAACTGTTGTCCTTTACATAAATATGGACTTGGAAAAGTCAGGCTACAGAGAAACACACTATGCTAATTTTTTAAACCTGAGAGGGTACAAGACATTCTTTCAAATATTGAGATTCTGGGTAATTTCTGTCTGTGACAAGTTTACTTTATCAGTGACAAATGACTTGTTGGACTGTTAGCTGGTTAGGTACACTTTCATATCAAATTCATTCTGTAACTTACATAACTTTTGGGTTTACATATAGTTTTTCATACATAAGCTGCACATATAATTTCAGGAGAAATGTAATTAGATATTTTACCGTTTCCGGTGTACCCTAACCTTACTGTAGTTTTTAGGTAACCTACAGAAATCTAGAAAAGATATTGATATGATTGTTACACCATGTGTAGGTGACATCCTTAGCTTTATAAGTAGCTACCTTTAACAGAACAAAAGTTATGATACAACAGGTAGAACTTTTTGAATGACCCCCGTACATTATCTATGTTAGCATGGAGCTTTTATCACATACAGCAAGTCTTGCTGATCAGTTAAATTTACTATATGTGTACCGCCGCGGCAAAAGGGTCCAGTTGTCGGCTCGTACATGTTGCTCCTTGTAGCATATCTAATGTATGGTATTTGTATACATCAGATATGCTACAATGAGCAACATGTAGGGGTCGACAACTGGACCCTTTTGCCGCGGCGGTACACATATATACATGGTAACCAAACATTGCAACTGATGGTACACATAATTAGGGGGCTGGCATTTTCTTTGGAAGGGGGTGAATCCCAAATATACTGGTGTCGGTCATAGTTTTATGACCATGAAAACAGGGGGGTCATAAAATTAATGCATCGGAAATAGGAAGGGTCACAAATTCAAAGAGGCATGATGTTGGGGTGGAGAAAAAACAGAAATCGCTGAGGGGGCACACCTAACCAATTTGTTGTCCCATCATTATCAGAACCAAATCAAAATACATCCATCGGCCAACAATGCACAATGTAAAAACATTATAGCATAGCTAAAACAAATTTGACTTTTCCTGTAACATGTTAGGGGTCACAAAATAAGCTTAAATAATAGGTTGTTTGGTACGGGTCATAAAATATTCAACCTATAATCTGTTTTGCTTGTAACATGCTTTAAAATCTGTAAAATTATATTTTTGACTAAATTTGCTCACATTTTTACAGTCAAACTTTTGTCTTTAGTTTGAAATGGGGATAATGTGATGTTGTAAGAAAGATCAAGAGGGTGTTTCTGGAAAATAAATGTAAATTTTGATAATTTTAATAGATCTCCAGGACATACATTTACCAAATAAAGCTAAATAGAGTTAACAATTTAGTTTATGTTTGAAGAACATCATACATGTGGTTGTCAACATATGCATGTTTTAATTTAGTTGAGTTACATAATTTTTGCCAATAAATTGATGAAAGTTATTATAAATGACAAAATTGGAAAAATGAGCTCCATTATATTCATGTTTGCCAATATTATACCTATCTTACCAATATCTTATGAATACTAAACTTTCACACTACTGTTATTTATTTAGAATACAAGAAACTGGGATGTGTTTCTATGACCTAAAAAAAATTACATACAATTTTCCTTGGTAATTAATTTGCCTGATCCCATCTGATTTGCACCTTTTCATAACTAGTTGGCATTTAAAAAAAAATTAATAATTATGCAAATATGCAAATAAGATGGGTAGGAAAATAACATGTTAGCGTTTCAAGTCATATAAAAACATTGACAAAGTTTCTGTGATTGTTTAAAGAGCAGTCAGTAGCGGCACCAGCATCTCATTTCTGGGTGGGCCATTGGACATCATCCCCAAACGAGTAGCTACGAGTGCTCCTGAGCCAACAGGCCTTCGGTGATAAAACTTTTTACGTGTAATTTCCTATACCACGAAATGCTGATCAATTTTCATCGCCGGGAATGTCAAAATTTGGTTTTATAACATCAAACAGATAAAAAAGTTAATTACGTTAATTAACCTAACGCTCGGGTTTTCAAGTTATCGTCAGTTAAAAGGAAAATGACTTCATATTAGCCGGCATAGCGCGGTTAGATGATCGGTGACCCCTATTTTTTTTATTGGTGAATTTTGAAGTTTAGCCTCTTATCTGTTAACTGACAAAAAATAAACAAAATCTACAGGTAGGAACTTATCACCGCGATTGACAAGGTTCGAGATTAGACCCGATTTGACTGCCAAAAGTGTGACAAAATTATTTAGGGCTGAAAAAATTAGTAAAAAGTATGTAAATATATCATTTCTAAGGTAAAAATATCCATAGTTTCTGATTATGCAATCAAAAATCTCCTATCCTTTATATTTTTTTCGGAAATTTATGGTTTTCGTCCATTTTTGGTCAAAAATGGGCACTTTTTGGTGACAAAATATTTTACCAACCACAACATTTTGCCCTGTACACCTAAAACACATGGTGGTATCAATCTTTTATATCATTTTTTGCAAAATTCATACTAAAATACTTCAAATACAACCATTTTAAATCAAATTGTTTGCATTGTTTGCTTGTAATGTACACTCAAAATCAATGTTTCGCGTGACAAAAGTAGTCCGAAAATATGGTGTTTTTCCAGAAAATCGAACAAAAAATCAACATAAAATCTTATAGGAAGGTTCTACAGACTTCATTTACCCCTCATTTTGTGTGTAAATTAACTCTCTTTAAGGTTATACCCTTTTTAAAGACATTCACTCCTTTAAAGATGAAGAAAATTTCATATATGTTACCCCTACCCCTAGTTCCAATAATTGTAACTCAGGACCAAGTGTCCAGAGTTACAAGGATTATGTGGAGTTGCATTGCCGTTTAAGCTTTCTAAGTTTTGACATAAAATAATTCAGAAATTAAAAAACCAAATAAATTTCTCTCAACACAGACAACATCTTTAAATAGTGTAGAATCATTACTAAACTAATTTAAATCCAAAATGATTTTTTTTATCCAAAATCTGGACATAAACAAAGTTGAGGTTGTCAAATTCGGAAACCCAATGTTACAGCATACAAGGTAAGTTTTGGCCCCAAAATCACACATTGTGATTCTAAATGTTAACAAATTACCTATCATAAGATGCACAAGACTCCCAAGAAGCATATTAATCATAAAATGTGTAAGCAACTTCAATATTTTGGCTGAATTTACAGTGTGGACTTAGCCTCAAGATGCTCTGTATACACATGCTTAAATGGCAGTTTTACTACATAGTATTCTCCATGACTTGACACTAAGTCAAGTCATGGTGCCAGGACTACCCCTACCCCTTAATTTTTCAAAGTGTGAAAAAATTATGGCCGTTTGTTAAAAAAATTTGCATTTTTTTATTTTAAGCCCTATGGACATAAAATTCAAAAGGAATATGCTCAGGACTATTGCCCATGAGGCTATTATACTTATTTTTGCTTAGGATGTTTAATAAAAAAATGCAAATTTTTTTAACAATTGGATTTGCCCGTTTTTACCCCATTCCTGACCATCTCGGCCCTGTATTAGTCAATGGAGGAAATTTCAAGTTCAAAATTAAACATTTTTGACTTCATATTTGAATTCTACACAAAATTTTAGCCTAGAAACATGTGTCATTCTTTATTTAAAGAATTTTTATTTTTTACCATTTTTGGCAGTAAAATCGGGGTCAAATCTTGAACCTTGTCGATTGTCCTTAAAATCTTTAGGAGGTAACAAATATTCAAAAATATGATCTCTTCAATCAGGGGCGTTTGAAGCAAAATAAAATTAGTACGAACCTTGGTTAAAGTGGTGCAGCCTATGGCCCATTAATTGTCAAAATCAGGAAACAACTAAGCGCCTAAAGGCAATAGACTTTACTAAAAAACATATTTGTAGAGTAATATGTTGTTTTGTATGCTGGCCCATATTAAAATGCATTATATATTTGTCCCTTTTTTCTGGCTCTAAGGGGGTGTGGCCAAATCCAACACTAGACACGGTTCCAACGCCTGTCTTCAATAGAAGTATTTTTAAAGATGCAAAGAAAGTGTAATTTTGATAAATGCAATGCAATAATTCAAAGCAGAAATTTGCCCCTTTTACTATGAACAACAGGTATGGTTATAATTGGCAATTAATTTGTAGATTTCTATTTTGTTACTTACTCTTTTAACTTGTAAAATTTAATTTAGTCAGCTTGCTTTAAGAGGTTTTCTTTGAGAAACAAATCTCAGTCAGAATCAGATTAGTAGCAAAAATTCCAAAAGGTCTCTAAACTCATTAACAAAATGATATCTTGTGTCTTTGAAATACACGGACTGGCCTAGATTCTTCCCACTATTTTTTTACCTGCATATATTATTTTTCACATGAATCAAAGAACATATTTATAGTAATATAACCTACCAGTAGTTTTCAATGATTTTGAGGAATATTGGAGAAAAATGCAATTCTGCACCAACTTAAAAGTTTGCCGCCTGTGGCAAAAAATGATGTGAAAACAGTGTTTCTACTTTCAAATTTTAAAAAAGATCTCATTTCTACACCTGTGATGGGTAAACAAATAATTTTTGATGAAACTGTTTCTCTTTTAATAAGTATCAAATTATCTCCAGGAGCTTTGTTTGATCTTTTATCAGGAAAATCCATCCGAGATACAAATTTAGGATTTAGAAAAATACAGGATAGTCACACCACCATCATAAAATGATATATTGCAAAAACATTCTCTTTCAATTTGAGCCATATCTGTGTAAATTTTAATACTTTTATGGATTTTCTACATTTTTAAGGTTTATTTAGAGCATTTCCAAAAGTTTTTAATTCTAAGTAGAATCTAGGGTAGTTCCTTTAATGCTGATTAGTGACTGCACGACTGCTAAAAAATACCCTTCTTCAAAATTGCAAGAAACTTTTACCATAAATACAGTCAAAGTGTGAATCTATTCTAACTAAAAAAGTACCGTTTTTTGCTCGCTGATGATAACATTAGCCAGATTTGTCCCCCACCTCCCACCCAAGACAAACACACAAATATACACAATATTTCACCTATTCCCCATAAAATCTTATTATACTCCAATAAAATGCCCATCAAAACCTATAGTAAAGCAGCTATTGTAACACTGTAATAAAAACAAACAAGGAAATTAACTGAATTCATTGGTTTCCATAGTAACCGCGTGACATCATTTGCCATGATTTACAAAAAAGGAAAAAAGCTACACTTGATGAAAATATGTTGCACCTGCAAAGCTGTACAGAATTCTAATTCAAAATTATGTGTGATTATCTTTTCAAAAACAAGCCTAGTTTGTTTCAAATTGTGTGTTCATATCTGTCTGGACCTAAGGCTGTTTGATTTAGGGTCAACACTCCAAAGGGAGCAAAATGGTTGCCGGGTTGGCCTGTCCCCAACGATACTTAAAGGGGTAATTCATGATTCACTTTTCATCCTCAAGATCACCTCTATAAAAATCAAGTTGGTTTTTTTGAGCTAATAAGAATCCTTGACTGTTATATATGTCGCAACCCCAAGCCATTCTTTCAAATGAGTTTGCATTTTCGAAATTAAGTGAGAAAATGTGTCATTTTTCTAGTTACTGTCAGGGTCCGACAGTAATTACAATACAGTAGCCTTAATGGAGATTTTTAAAATGCTGAAAAGCTTGTACAACTTGAAAACAAATGTTTGGAATCAAGTGAAATTTTCAGTATATGTTAATATTGTACTGTTCTTTTTATATTTATGTAGAAAAGAAGCAAGGTTTTCATCACATCAGAATCATGAATTACACCTGTAACTCTACAGCAAATGAAAGCCCATATTTTTCTGATTATAAATCCAAAATTTCATCTCAAAATTCTTTATTGTTTTGGAGATATAGCACAAAATATAAACTTAATTGGTATAACTATTTTCCATTTCTTTACATGTAGTATTTTCATAACAGCCTCATCTCCAGGGTTGCATACTTTCTTTTGCCTCTCAGGAGAAAACAAGACACAAGCTAAAGTTGAAACCTTGCACAATGCATTTCATAGGTCAAAGTCAATCAGTTTAAAGTAAATTATACACATCCTAAAATAGGAACCTACACCTTTAACTTATCACCCAATTGACTGTCAGTGGGTGCTAATGCCCAGCACTGTGTATCATTTATGTTTTTGTTTTGCATCTCTAGGTTTGCATTCCTTCCTAGCTTATTTCTTCATTGCCTAAGGCCTAGGGCCATCCACAAACACTTGTTAGGGGGAGGCCTGATGCAAAAAAAATTATTGTGGCAAATTTTTGGCCTCAAAAAATGTAAGGGCTCTCCTTTTTTGCGACAAAAATTAGTGGTCAACCCCATAGAAAACTCAATTTTTACCACAAAATTTTTGGTAATTTTTTCAAGGCCACACCTTACGAGGGTGAAAAATGTTAAGGCCCCCCCCCCCTTTTTGCATCAGCCACCCCCCCCCCCCAACAAGTGTTTGTGAACAATCCCTAACTCTGAACCTTCCATGTCATGCTTGTGCATTAAAGCACAGTCTAGTATATAGTAGGAGATGTTCAAACTCGCTGGCTGAAAAGTGTTCAAACCCCGTTGCGGTTATTTGCTGCAATAATCAGCTGATTATTGCAGCAGCAAATCTGCTCTGTATGTATGAGGCCTCATGCCAATTTCTTTTGTTAATTTGGTGAACTTTCGTGCATTTGGTGAATTTTCTCCCTGACAAAACAAGTTAGGGGAAATATGCATATGGATAGCTTTTTGTTACAATTCTTCATTTTAAACTGTTTTAACTCAAATTTATTTTTGCAATCTTATACTTAGCTTTAAATGTGATCTGAATCATACCTGTAGTCTATAGACACATCGATCACGTGGCTGTTTTATCAACCAATCTTATACAAACTAATTAGCTGTACTTTTTGTAAACACAATTTTCTGAAAATTCTCTTGCATTTGCAGTGCAATAAAATTGATAAATAATTATATTCAGACCATAGATTTAAAGGGGAGATACCAGGCTTTGTATACCAGCCCGTGTAATGGCGTCGTCAGCCATGGAGCTCAAATTGGGGGTATTTGGGTCCACTCGGTTCCCGGCAAAATCAACTCCGAGTGCCGAGACTTGGTTACGCGTAGAGACAACCAGCGCAAATAATACTTTACGCGAATAATACGCCAACCTGCACGCAAAGCGTGTGTGCGTGTTTCAATATTCGCGCATTAAGATAAGGTGTGATGCATCATCGGCAAGCTATCGGCAAAACCCCGAATACCCCCAATTTTGTCTCCATGCCGGAATAAAAATGGCGGCATGCCTTGTATCTCCGCTTTAAATCTATGATTCAGACCCATATATGGTTAGAGGCACTAATTTTGAACATCTTTTGGTTGGGGCTACCATATGCTTGTGCTGACAGAAAGAGTAAAAATTTCCATTTGAAATCGTCTGATTAAGCTTACAATTACCAGTCAACTCAGACCGCATCACACTAAAAGCGACTCGTTAGTGCTAACCCTAATTACAAGAGTTACAGAGTCCCTTATTCTGTTGGCAATTGCTGGAAAGTGTAAAATCAGCTTCGGAAATTCTCAGAAAATCGTGTTTTGAAAAGGTCTATTAGGTCTACCAGTTGTGAAAACCAGGCCTGACCATCTCAGGGGGTGGGGCACTCCCATACATTGGCAGGTGTCACACTCCTGTCAATACACCCACTATTCCCCTTCTCTCTCACCCAATAACCCCCTTTTTCACTGAGCTGTCATTTAATGACTCCCTATTTTTTTAATACCCATCCAACCTTATAACCCTCTTTTTTTATGATGTCTCTCATCCATATTCTAGAACCTACACAGATTGACCTCCTGTTTTTGCTCAATTGATCGACATTTTGTCTCTCACTAACATTATTTTGAAGATCAGCGATTTATGTCAAAATTAGGCTAACTTAATTTCAAAACTGACACTGAATGCCTCCATTTTATCATTCTTTAAAAGAAACAACTCTGAATGGCCTAGTTCTATCACCCTACCGAATGACCCCTATTTTTCAACATATTTGTAACCAATGGTCCCTACCAGTGTTTCCGCTAAGGCCGTATGGCGCGCCATTGGCGCAAGAGTGGTGAAAATTGCCGCAAAAGAGTTTCTTAAAATGTGTGAGAAAGATATTTTTCTAGCTTTATTGAGCCAATTTTCGACCACAGGTAATGATTTTAGTGCAAGCACCTCTTAGACTTTGTCAAAAACCTTAGTGGAAACACTGGTCCCTACATTTTGAAAGCTCGTATGAGCAGGTACATCACTTTCATATGAGTGATTCCCCCCCCCCCCCGGGCTGCCCATATAACATTACATTTAATTGAATATTCTTGAACTGATTTCATGTTTTCCCAGAAAAATGAATCGAATCATATCTGCACCTTCGCGGAAATTTCAGAAATGTATCTTGACATCAGTGTAAGAATTGCAATACAAAGATTGTCCAAGATAAAAATTGGCTGATTGAATAAGCCCGATACATACAAGCATGCACCACATGGTTGCAATTATTAAGTGAAATGTTTGCCTCAATGATTTGATTAATATCAATTCAACTGATGGATTTTCAAGCTACCAAGTCGCTTTGATCACGTTCCACTCTATTTTTTGAAAAGCTACAATGTGCAGTTTTTGGTTACTTGGCAACATACCACTGCAGGAACTTTGCTGCATAAATGATGAGAGATCTGTTTTTTAATCAATCATTACTGATAAGACTTACCCAGGCATGTACACCAAAAAAGACATGCCAATTATAAGCAAGATTTTTGAAAAAAATACAGCTTGAACTGAAATATTCATGGAGCAATTATACATGATCATTAACCCAATTTTCAACAACAAAAAATAAACAGGAAAACATTAGTACACATTTTGATGCTAATAGGCAAATGTGCTTTTACTGGAGTTCACATACTCCCAAACAAAATTTGGATGTCAATTAATGTATTAATTGAGCAAAGAAAAAAATGTGTATATTTGTCCTGAGAGGAGCACTCACTATCAAAAGTGACAGGGGTGTGCTTCAGACAGATGAAAAGTAGGGTCCTTTTTAAATATAGGTCTTTTTTCAACTTCAAATTGCTACAATCAAAAAAATTATCTTATTTAGGCTTTCGCCAAGGAAACCCAACTTGGTACTTGGTGCCAAGGGGGTAAGTTTCTTAGCTCAAAATTAGCTTTCAAAACACTTTCATTTTACATTTCTTTACTGTTTGCATAAAAATTTAATGCTGCCTCCATATTAAACAGTGCCTCAGCTCCCCAAGCTAATTTTCCATTAACATTTGTTAATTCTAGGTAGGTATTTTGCCATCATAGGGAATAAGAAATTTTGATTTTAGCAACTTGCACAAATGCATTGGCTACCCTATTTTCATGTATGTACGTGTTCCACTAGTGGAGCTTCCGCGCCCCTCAGCTTCCTTTGTGGATTTACCGCGCTCGGACGCAGAAACTCCACTACCGGAGCTTCCGCGCCCGAACGCAGAAAACACTTTCGTCTCTATATAGGAGGGAAAAAAATACCGCGCTCGAACGCAGAAACTCCACTACCGGAGCTTCCGCGCCCGAACGTAGAAAACACTTTCGTCTCTATAAGGAGGAAAAAATTTACCGCGCTTGAACGCAGAAACTCCACTACCGGAGCTTCCGCGCCCGAACGCAGAAAACACTTTCATATCTATAAGGAGGGAAAAAATTACCGCGCTCGGACGCAGAAACTCCACTACCGGAGCTTCCGCGCCCGAACGCAGAAGTCTCTATGCTTTTCCAAGTAGTATGCCTAACGAGCTTCTTTCTATTGTATTGGTTGTACCCCTACTATGTCGGAAAAGAATCATCTTAAACATGTCTAAGTGAAAGTTTATTGTCTTACTCCGTTATTGCGTGCATTTTGAGTTCGATATTTTATGAATATGATGAAAGGGTTACATTTAATCATGATTAACATGTACGGTGACAATTTATTGCCTCACTCCGCTATAGAGGGTTTGCACCACATGATACGCACCATACACGCAGACCGTTTCGACGCCATCTTGGTGGAGCGCGGAGTAGTTTGTGATGTAAACAAGCAACAAAATCGACTGTAACTCGTGATTGACTTCAAATTATGACTTGAAAATTAAACTACATAAATGTAGGGCCTACTGTGTATATTCTTGTCATCATTAGTTGTGATCTGGTGTCTTGATACTGCGAAAATATTGTAATGTGACGGGACTTTTTGTTTGCTGGCCCATAAAAATGGTGTTGTGAGTATGATATGACGTCACGTGCAAACCCTCTATTGGACGTTCTGCGCTCGCTCCACCAGTGGATCTTCCGCGCTCGCTCCATTATCGGATCTTCCGCGCTCGCTCCATTATCGGATCTTCCGCGCTCGCTCCATTATCGGATCTTCCGCGCTCGCTCCATTATCGGATCGTCCGCGCTCGCTCCACTATCGAATCATAATTTTTAAGATGTTTAAGTGAAAGTTTATTATCTTACTCCGCTATTGCATGCATTTAGTTTTCGATATTTTATGAACATGATGAAAGCGTTAAATTTCATCATGTTCATAATCAGCCATTAACATGTGAAAGTTTGTTGCCTAACTCTGCTATAGGACGTTCTGCGCTCGCTCCACCGGTGGATCTTCCGCGCTCGCTCCATTATCGGATCTTCCGCGCTCGCTACATTATCGGATCGTCCGCGCTCGCTCCATTATCGGAACGTCCGCGCTCGCTCCACTATCGAATCATCATTTTTAAAGGAGCAATTCATGATCCACTTTTCACACTCAAGATCACCTCTATCAAATTTGAGTTTTTTAGCTTATAAGAATCCTCAAGTGGTATATGTTACGATCCCCAAACCATTCTTTCATATGTGCTTGCGTTTTTGAGAAAAAAGAGAAAATGTGTCATTTTCTAATTATTGTCGGGGCCC
>JXSR01S075201.1:67282-77656 GCA_000969725.1 Ophiothrix spiculata | reverse complement strand
ATATGGCAATCAGACAAAATGGGTTGTAGGCAAAATGGAAATTAGACATTCTGAGTTTATACAAAATGGTTTTAGCCGAAGTGGATATTAGACAAACTGGGATTAGACCAAGTGGCGATAGACCGGCCTCCCAGCCACTCCTCCATATATATTTGTTGTTTTTATCATATTGTGTTTTGTAAAATATGTATATGGAAATAATAAATGAACCTTGAACCTTGAACCTTATACACACTGTACAAACGACAAAATCAAGTAATCTAGTAAGGTTAATTAGGCAACATTCTTTGTTAGCGTTGTTTACCTTAGACTTGCCTCAAGTCCTTAGGTTGTAAAATCTCTGGGATTTTTCAGGTCTTATTAGTTTACATTGTTTATTCTATAAACAGAAATACATCTTATTTTGCAAATCAAGTTTTGCCCAAACAAAACAAACTAAAACAAAAATAAACAATTTAAGGTTCTCCACAGTAAAAGCTAATATTCATTTTACAAATATGAATGTCCCAAGCAAAGTATGTATGGACCCTAAGCTTATTATGTCACTGGAAATGCCCCTTGGAGAATATGCCACAGTAAACCTAACACAATTTTTCAACTTCACAATTGCCCTATAAAATACATGGTCCTTGACACTTCAAAAAGCCACAGAAAAGAGCACATTATCACTTTCAATAGACAAATCTAAAAATATCACAGGTTTGAACATGTTCAGGGATAGTTAAGTCCGCCCTAAGGACTTGTAAGGTGGCTAACGATGTTGCATAATACCATGTGACAATTGAGAGTGTATCAAGTTCACTGTTTATCAAGAAATATCCACTGCCCGTTCCACTTTAAAGACAAAGGTTTTAAAAAACTTGAAGCATTATTTTAAACTTTATTTACTCAATAAGGAGGGGAAGCAGAAAGTTAGGAAAGTTTAAATTGCTACAGAACAAATATTTAAATACAATACAAATTTCACCTCAGCATAATTAGATTGAAGTTTGCTTATTATTTCTGTGCATTCAAAAAGCTTCATACCCAAAACAAAATGGAGCAGGCCTGTTTCCTATATTCAGTGTACACTTGGCCATGTGCATGTGTGTTGCAGTGACCTAAGCATCAGACCAATACTGTGTTGTGATTGGCCACCACCACGGCTGGGTGTAAATTAATTTGCTACTTTACAAGGCTGGATGGAAACACAGATTTTGTGCATTTATGAACATATGGCCCTATGAAGCAAAATATCTCAGTGGTGGGTCTCTGTGGCTAGCCAAGTAGTATTAGAATATCTGATATTTTAGGGACACATACACCCTTGATTATCAGCAGTAATAGTGGAAAATCAATTAGTATGGACAGTTTAATATAGGCCTATATTGTTCACACTTGAACTTAATCATGAAAGGGGGAGGGAAGGGTGCCCAATCCAGCCTTGGACAAGGCTATGTTTACCTGTGAATTATATATGAAAAGATAGCTTATATATATTGTGAACACCCGAAATCAACCATTTGTATTGATCTGGGTGCTATGGTAAATCTAGACACATTGTGATTGGATAGAGACGGAACTAAACATTACCAAAGAAACCACAAACCAAGTGATTTACGATTCTTCCCGCCACTTTTGTCATGTTTGTAATATATAATATGATTTTTTACATCATTTGATATATCCTTTTTTTGGTGGAACATGGATTTAGTAATATACCTAGCAATTTGTGGAATTTTCGCATTTGTTTCAACTTTATTTTTTATTCTTGGAAAGAAAATGATGTGAAAACAGTATTTTTCTAGTTTCAAATCGTTTAATGATCTTGTTTCTTTGCCTGTGATAGTCACATACAATATTTTTGAATAAATTGATTTTCTTTGAACACACATTATATATAGTTTCATTTTCAAATACAAATGCTGTTGCTATTAACCATTCATTGAATGACTTAATCATGTCATAAACAATAACTCAACATTCTATAGTAGGCATCAAGTCTGACTTCAAATATGAATTACAAATGAAACATTTTGGTAAGTTACGACTTAATTTACATTTCACGATTTGCATCGATTACCATTTTGATACTAAAACAACACCTTTGAAAGAAAACTAAATTCCAAAAATGAAAACCTCAACATTATCAATGAAATCAATGAAACTAGCAGTCTTATTTAGATGTTTGATATTTAAGATGTCATAATATTGAATCATTCAAATCTTCAAAATCTTTCAGGATGCAGGGAAGTCATTTTCCTCTTCTCTTGAGTTAGAGTTCTGTATTTATGCCCCAGGTTGTCTAGCTAACAAAACAAGGCAAGGTACTTCAGCACCATTCAAGTGGAGATAGGAAACGGCAAAGGCATACAATACGGTTAAAGGCATATAGGTAGTTAGGTTGAGATGTAATGCAATGACTTAATGATTCTTTTTTTTTTTTTCGAATGTTACTTTGTTTGTAAGTTAAGGTAAGATTTTTTTTCGAAGTTGTATTTTCATTTGATATCATATAAACAGTAATTTTACCGACATCAGCAAAACAATATTAGACGAGTATTTGAATGAGTAGGTTGTACAGGTGGTGAGTGGTTATAAATGTTTTCAACACAGACTTTTCAAATAAATATTATATATTTTGAGTTAAATTGTAGTTTTAAAAACTACCTGGAGAAAATTATGTTTGTAAACTGTTTAGCAATTTGAATATCAAATGGTAGATTATATAGGTTTTGTGGTGTAATAAAGATAGGTTTGTGTTTACATTTGTAGACAATATTTTTTGATTTAATTAAACTTGTCCAACATTGTTTAATGATCTAACAATTTTTATACCGTTGTAATGGATAGATTTACACTAAGATAGTAATATTTCGAATCCATCTATAGTTCCAACCAAATCCAGTTCTGACACATTAAATATATTCTAGCTTGATGCAATCTGCTTTGAAATTAAACCTTATTTTATTATTTTTGTTCATGTTATTAGAACTGCAAGCCATAAAGTTCATCAATATTCTTCAAAAATATAAACATCATGTTTTCGCTAGTGATTGGTTGAAAAATATTCTAAATGGCAGCCTCAAGTACATTAATATAGCAAGTCAAAGCATTAATTTTCCCTTGTTATGTAAGATATATGATATTGTATTCCTACCCAGCAGAATCGGGAATATTTTGAAAAGTTCGATTTATTACAGCGATGTCATCTATGACAGCTGTCAAAGTGAAAAGTGAAAAAGAGATTTTAGTCAACTTTGAGAAATTTGTTTAATCAACATTCCTGAACGACGTTAAGGTTTGGCTTATTTGAAAAAGATTTAGATGATTTGCCCCTTTCAAAATAATTGTTGATACAACTAATGAATCTAAACTTTTGCATCTGTACAATGTGAAAGGTTTTGTTACTGCGATGCCATACGCTGGTATCTGCTGCTAATGTGAATGATAATTTAATTCTTTGAAATACATATGACCATTTTTAAGACAAAGATGTACCATGTCTTAAGCACCTAAATCAATTTGGCTTTTTCCAAACCTTTATTCATACTCCAAATGGTAATAAACAATATGCTTTCGACTAATCTACTATGTAGTTTAATAGGTTTTTTCTCCGTCTTTTAAATCAGAAAAATCAATATCAAACCAGTGTATTTGAACAAGAAACACGTGAGATTTCCAGCTTTAAACCATGCATTGTATTTTTTGCCATGACTTTTGTTTGTTCGAAAAATATATACAAGTGTCATTTCTTTCCTATGGTCTTAAACAACATACTTGAAGAAAATGAAAATGATCGCAAACCAGAAATAACAAAATAAATAAGTATTTTTAAGTGTGATACAAAAATGTAGATTATCTATTATCATTCCATCAACTTAAAGGTTACAGGAAAAGAAAATATAAGTATCTTTATATACAATCGTTATAACAAAACAAAGTGGAAAACACCAATGTAAAATTTTAATGAAGCACAAATAGTCAACTTTCAAATATAGCGCTTTTTTATGACCTCGAAAAACAATCAATCTGAACTACCCTACTATGATGCTTACATACTTCGATAGCTTTGTCTCGACGTCGCGTCATGCTTTGTTTCATCTGGTGTTTTGATATTGTACATTGAACAGAAAGTACAAAGCGACAACTAGTATGAATGCAAGGTCGGATGACGTCGGTAAGGGTTCAGAGATTTTCGAGATCCACGGATATTAAACAATACATATAATAGTTTACTGGGTGTATATTCCAGGGTCTTCTGAAACTTTCGTACACTAACAAGCGTAATCTCACTCAGCCAGTTCAAAGAGATTGTTTTTGAGGTCGTCAAATACAGGATTGCGAGGCGGTATATTTGAAAGCTTTTATGAGCATCGTGCATAATTGGAATTCTATGTTGTTGCTTTTCACTCAGTTTTGTTATAACAAATGTATAAAAACTACTTGATAGTCTCTTTTCATGTAACCTTTAACAAAAATTAAAGCCATCTTTAAATTATTTTCAAGCTGGGAAATGAAATTGCAATAGCATAATCATTTTAGAAATTTAGAATGAAAACAAAATGAAAAATGAGTGAAGAGAGAAATAAGGATAAGATACAGTTTTGAAGTTACAGCGTCATCATTTTCAGTTAAAAGTTGAAGACTAGTAAGTTGTTGTAAACATGCAATACACACTGTTAATTTAACACAATTTTAGTCATATTTATGTGAAGATGTGTATGTTCTTATCGTATGACTCCCTCATAACCTTCAACAGCGGATGTTTAACATGTTAAAATAAAAAGCGTATGACGAAGCTGCACACTGTTAATGGACTAGAGCTTTTAACAAGAATAGGTAGCTAAATTAGTCAAATCTAAAAGCTTCATGTAGATAAAAAAAATAGGACCAAAGGAGTAATAGCGTTGTATAATGAAACGAGATAAAAAGGTCAGATAGATAGTGCACAGGTACGATGTAGATAAGTGAGGAGCTTGTACGAGCAGCAAAGTGAAGAAAAAGCAATTGAACTCTGTTTAATGAATGGTGCGTGTGTAATATAACAGAATGTTGACTTAAATAATGGTGCGTGTGTAATATAACAGAATGTTGACTTAAATAATTGTAAAAAAGTGTTGCGATAAAGAATTACCACTCCAATATATTAGGGAAAGTTTCTATTTTTGAATGAAATCTTAATCGAAGACACTTTGTGCAAACGACAAAATCAAGTAATCTACTTTGGTTTACAATCAACCAGTATGCCATGGAACAAACATCAACTCCATATTTCACCATAATGAGGACCAAAGAGTACAACAAGTTATGTTTATTTTTAATGCTTTGTAGTGAATCAACACTTAAAAAGCCATGTTAAGAAACTGAAAAATTTGACCATGTTTGTGATGTTGAAAGCCCAACTCTTCCAATTTGAGCGCAAAAAGTAATTTATATCGATTTATTTCATTATCAATGACCAAAATAATTTTCTTTCTTGACATATCATCCGGAGTCAGATTTCTAACCCCATGGAAAATATGAATTGTATCTCTTTCCATTTCTTTTAAATATTTAAAAGGCCTGTAACTCAAAACTGTGAAAACGGGCTTAAGTACTCTTTGCGCTTAAGTCTGCAAATGAAGAGGCAATTTGTGGTTTTCCTATATTTTACAAGTTGTGATGGAAAATACAAATATATAACATAACTACGCTACTTCTAATAATGGGAGCTATTATGTTGATTTTATAAACCTGCTAATATCAGGGAAAGGTATCTTAATATATGTGAATGTATCAGGACTTAATTATACCAAATCCAGCTCCAATATAATAAGTAGTACAAACACAATTAGACCAAAACCATTTAAGTTACATGATTTGGTAAAAAATATGGTACAACCTGTTTCGCACTCTCACACTCATGTCATATTGTTATGTGAGTGCAAGAAAGTCGTATCTGCAATAGCTGCCTTATGTCATAAATTTGGATTGCACTCTGCATGACCTCCAGTCTTGGGTCAGTGGTTCTTGAAATGGTTCTCAAGAACCATTTCAAGAACCACTGACATAAGACAGGAACATTTTGAGGGATTTTTCACATTCTTGTGACAAGGTGTAAAATAAATATAACTTAAGGCAGCCATTGCAGATACGACTTTCTTGCACTCACATGACGATATATCAATAAAACGAAGTTGTCTTAAAACATGTAAAACCATTGACTCTCTGCAAAAATCAAATAGGGAAATATACTATAAGATTGTGATAAACCCGATAAACATAAATAAGGAACTCTACTCAGCAGAACATTGATATCAGCGCGCGGCGTTGAAAGCTTACTAAAACAAAAGCTACTACTAACCTTATTCAATCACATCAGTTAGTAAACCAAACTCTTCATTTGAAAGATTGTATTGATGCTTATATTTACGTATGCATGAGACACATTAAGATGAATATTGAATTGTTTTCGTAATGAATTATTCCATAGAACATCCATTCTTAATGGCATATTGCTCACTTCAAAGAGGAACTAATCATTTAGGTTTTACAGATGTACGCATATTTTTATTCTATTATCGGGATATTCAGCTTGTGGCGGTTTATACTCTTTTGTCATACATTATCAGTCAGAGAGGGTGTTTTACCTTCTTGGTTAATTTTGAACAATTCATCCAGAATTATGTTAAAATAGCTGGCGATTGCGTTTAGCATTAAAATGTATCAAAAAAAGTAATATGAGATTTTTAGAGCATATCATCACTGGAGGTTTGTTTTTTATTTCTTTAATTCTTTTAATTTTTTAATCTATTTTATTATGTTGTTTACCACAAAATAAATGTCGTTTCATTATTCTAATTCTTGCGAACATATCATGGTATTTAAAGTAACATCAGTTTTGTCTATTCTGACATCATGTAATACAACTTTGTCAAATTCTTAGTGTTTTCATTAAATATTAATGGGACTAGCCTAGATTCCCCTTAGAATTAAAAACCTTTTGGAATGCTCTAAATAGATTCTAAAAGTGTAGTTAATGTAAAAAAGTACAAAACTTTACACAAAAATGGCTCGAATTGAGATTTGTACCTCAGATAAAAGATCAAACAATGCTCCTAGATATAATTTAATACACATTAAAAGAGAAACAATTTTATCCAAAATAATTTGTCTGCCTATCACAGGTACAGAAACAAGACATATTTATAAGATTTGAATCTGGAAACACTGTTTTCACACCATTTTTAGCCTCCAAAGAAAAAATTGAAGTTAGTAAAGAATTACATTTGTCTCCAATATTCCTCACTACTGGTAGGTTATATTTCTATATACATGTTCTATCAATTCATGTAAAAGTATGTAGGAAAAAAGAAGTGGGAAGAATCTAGGTCAGTCCCTTTAAAAGAATCAATAATCTAAACTAAAGATCTCGACAAAGTTTTTTATGAGCTACCAAATGTTTGGTGTTACTATAGTTTTCTTTTCTTGTTTTCGAATACACACTGTAAAAGTTTCCAGTAAAATTACAGAATCAATAGGGAAAAGTCCTGTACTTTTTCTGTCATGTTATAGAGGTGACAACCAAAACTCAATGTAGCAATACACGTTTAAATATCACAAAGCGTTCTATGGTTTTCTTAATTGCTCTTAATGTCTAAGCAGAGAAATCAATAATAACGGGAAATAATAATAAAAACCTATGTAGTATAACTGAAGATTGGTACACTCTTAAAATTATCTTACTCTTATTGAATAAAAACTTACTAAACGGTCACAGCTCATTTTGTTGAGTAAAATCTTACTCAACGTTGGGTAAACTTTGCTCAACGTAGAGTAAGATGTGCTCAACATTGAGTAATATTGACTTAACCGAGTAAGATTTTACACAATGTTGAGTAAGATTTTACTCAACAATGAGCTGTGACCTTTTTACTCAACAAAGAGTAAAATAATTTTTAGAGTGTAGGTTCAACGCACTTACAATCTTGACAAAAAATACTTTGGACATTTTAATTAAAAATGATTAATGAGTGAAAGAGTGGAGGTTCAAATTGTGTGGACTCCGTTTCTCTCCTTGTCCCGGAACCTCCCTCACACACCGTCTAATGTTGCATAGAGTACATGCGCGCACGACGTTCGTAAATATATTTTCTTGATTATCAGCATTGTTTAAAATGTAGCGGGAAGATATCTCAACTATTTCAACCAAGATTATAGGAAACTTTTTCGCAATTAGGCAAATAAAGTGGAGAAAATAAAAGAATATTAAAGGAAATTGGAAGACTGAGTAGCACAGAGCTGAATGTGAATCAGATATGCGGTCGTTTATGTTGCTGGGGTAACCTGCACTATACATGATTCCGTTACCCAAATGAACTAATTGCGAAGACCCTTGACATTTAAGCTGGAAAGTGAAAGCATTGATATAATATGTGTCCCGCCGCGGCAAAAGGGTGCAGTTGTCGGCTCGTATATGTTGCTCCTTGTAGCATATCTGATGTATGGTATTTGTATACATCAGATATGCTACAATTAGCTACATGTAGGAGACGACAACTGCACCCTTTTGCCGCGGCGGGACACATATATGACATCATATATAGAACCATTCTTATAATCATTATACATATTCAGATTTGATTCAAAAATTGATTATAAAATAATCTATGTGTAGAGAGGGGTTAATGGGGCAGTTTATGTATATTCATGTGGCATTGAGGCATGCATTTTAACCTAGTGGCCCGTATTCCAGAAAGATGTTTAGCTAAACCATTGTTTAACTGAGCATCAACTGTCCAGGAATGATACGCATCATTGCAGCTTTGAAGCAGAACAGATCAATCTGTCGTGCTGTTGGCGAGAAATAAAACCTTGATTTAGCTAAACACCTTTCTGGAATACGGGTTTGAGTGTTTAAAGTTCCAAATTAATATCGTTCATCTTTATTGGAAAATGTGAAATATATATCTTTATTCCCGACACTTGCAGAAGCCATAACTAACCCAGGTATGAACTAAACTAAAAAAAAACTCCTTTCGAAATATCTAGAAAAAGTAAGAAGCTTCCTCTAAAAGAGAAAGAAAAAGGTTTGTAGTTAAATCTATATACGAAGATTACGCATAAAAAAGATGCTAGATTGAGATTATACACATACGGTGCATTGTGCTTCTTTATACAGCGGTGGAGGAAGCAAATTGCTTCTAACCATTTCAGGGTAGCACTTTCAGATATCAATCTTTCTTGGCAAAGAAAAATTCTCGATCTGAAGAAGAATTTGATTAAATGCAACAGATAGAAGAGCTTTTAATAAAAAAAAATCAAATGGGTAGGATAGACAGAAAACTATATAAAACAACTATATCAGTCTTGCGTGTTTGGTCGGATTCGGCTGACTTCAAAGAATAGCAGATAATACGCAGAAGATAGAAAGGCATATTTTGTCAGCTGTCATCCAGATCATCTGCTCAATCTATCAAACTTTACAAAATCCTCGGGAATAAATCTTTGCACTATATTGTATATTTTTGGAAACCTATTGTTGCACAGATTCTTAAGTCACAGATAAAACATAGTCAGTATTATATTGTTGTAAGTCTCTATTTATTTGACACCAAATATCAAATACAAAGAAAATATGTAAACTGTTTAAGAAAACAATTGAATGGTTCATGCAACATAAAATGCGTGTGAACGATTTAAAACTGATTCTGCGACAGTAATTTGTTTAAATATTTGATAGCTTTATATTGTTGTTTAATGGTATTGGGAAGTTCAAAACCTAGTTACAATACAACCAAATATAAACCCGAATAGAAATCGTAGTTCATGGTTCTCTGGCAAACATAGTTTAAGTCAAGTCACATTTTGTTACCGTTTTATCCCTTAAATGTAATGCTAATGCAAATACCAATATACCCCTAAATCTAAACCGTCCTTTAATTGTAAAATTGTAGACCATTTTTAATCTGCAAGTGTCGGGAATAAAGGGAATTGAAGAACAATGTTAGTTATTGTATTTTTTTTTAATTATTATTTGTTTGCTGATCAACATTTATTCTGTTGTAATGTAATGTATGTATTTATCTCTCACAACATTTGAAACTCAAACCTGTTTTATTTTGCTATTCCAGGACAAGCCTAGATCTTATCTATCATTATGTCATGCATTTTATGTTAAACATTTCTTTACCTTGTCAATTTCACAGCGGGAGAGTACTATATAAATGTTTCAAGAAAATAAATGTAATTTGAGTGTGGTGATCTGTTTTATATGTGGAAGGTAACATTCTAAATTTCAATTCCAACTAGATATCAGATTCTGACAAATCCAATATATTCTTGCTTAATACAAAATTGCTTCCAGATTAAACCTTATTTTTGCTATTTTAGTTCATGTTGTTAGAACTCCAA
>JXSR01S075201.1:34844-48090 GCA_000969725.1 Ophiothrix spiculata | reverse complement strand
TATAAAGAGTAATAATTCTAGTGATACATGTAAAACAATAAAAAGATGTGCGTTTAGTTAAGTTGACTGCTTGAATAGGATTGCACAAGTGATTTAGTGGTCATATTTTCAGCACAGATATTTCAAGGAAAAAAGTGTGTGTTTGATTGTTTGTTATCAGCATGATCAGATCGAGATTTTTTTTTTCTTAAACTTTCATCAGCAATGCAAATGCATTTTATTTCTCACAATACTTAAAGATCATACCTGTGTCATTTTGGTTTATCAAGGACAAACAAGCTTCAATGGATCTGTCATTATGAAAAAACACTACCTTGTCTTCATTGTACAGAATTTAATGTTAAATGTTTTTGATTCAGATTCAGAATCAAATTTATTTCAATATCAAAACAAATAATATACATATAAAACACCTAAGATAAAAACACTGATATTATGGACATAATCAGTAGGCCATGAAGTCCTGCCTAATATAACAAAGTTTCATTTTCTTGTCATTTCTATTTATCCCAGAGTCTTCCATGATTTTTTACAACAAAAGTCAACAAAATGAATTAATTTTCAACGTGGCGAATTGTCTTAATACGTAGAACATCTCAAATTTTACCAGTTTGAACTTAATCCAAATCTGATATATTCAAACCCACGGTAGTGGTTTGCGCCAAAGTTTGAAAAAAAAGAAATCAATAAATGAACGTGACAATATCAGCGCAGGCTATTTACCGGTTACAACATTCTACTTGAGATTCTTTGTGTTCGCCTTTGTTCTTCTATTGTTTTGTTAGTTTAACGTTGATATCCTCCGTTTCATACACTTCATTTTGCTCTCACGATTTCAAACGTTCAACATATTTCATACTTTTACAAAAAATAGTCCTATTAAATGCTTTCATTGTATTTTTAAACAATGTGATGATTTAATCTTTAAAATGAAAATAAAGAAACATTAAAATTTATCCACTTGAATAGCCAAGACATCCCCAAACTATCAATTTTGCGAGGCATCGATTACTTAAATGACTTAATTCTCACCTTTGTTATTAGGCTAGTAAATCTGTTTTCTTGACATAGACAAAATTGCAACACAAGATTTTTGGTTGAATTTAACTGTTAATGACTTCCTTAACAACATATTCAAAATGTAGGAAAATGTAAGCTTGTCAAAGTTGGTTAATTTGCAAAAATCAAAATGGCTGCCAAAACAAGGGGTGAAATTTCAAAATTGGTCAAATCTTGTTCTAAACCACACTAAAATGTTCCTCTCGTCACAAGGAAGCAGAAAAAGTATAGTTTTACTTATGTCTAAAATATGGTTCTGGAGTTATAGCCAAAAATGTGAAAGGTCATATCAGAGGTCACGGAACTGGCCCTATGGAATTCCAAAATTTCAAAAGTGTCAGATTTTGTTCAAAATGGTCTCAAACTATTCCTCTTGCAAAGCTGTCTGCACAAAGTAATAGTTTGAAGTGCATCAGATCAGTTGTTGCTATGGTTACAGGTCAAGGAAAACTTTGTGCTAGAGACACTAATGCAATGGAAAATATGAACTTTGTTTTGCCTGTTACCATGACAACAATTGACCTGACACACTTCAAACTATCACTTTGTGTAGACATTGTTGCTAGCACTCACTCATAGAGCAATTCAAAGCTTTATTTTTCTTTCGTTATGTACTATAAGATACTGTATTTCTACCCAGCAGAATCGAAAGTATTTTGAAAAGTTTGATTTATTAAATCGATGACATACGTATGTCATCTGTCTAAATAAAAAGCTAATCATAGTTCACTCTAAACAAACAAGGTTTAGCAATTTTCTTTCGATTTTAATTATTTATTAAAGAGAACGTTCTTTTAAATACAATTCTGGATTCAATTAAATATATTTTGCAGTAATATGGAACTTAAGATATCATAAAGCAACCACTAATTTAGAAATAAAACACAACATTACAAACGGGACTGTCTAAAAAAGAGTATCAATACAATTCAATTTATGATAATACCTAAAAATACAATAGATACAATTATGAATGAGTCAAAAAATCTTTTTTCTCTTTCATTTTATTATTTTGTAAAGCAACATTTTTAAAATTGTCAATTCTACATTGCTATCCTGACTTAGAACGTTTACAAATATGTCTACAAAATGTTGTAAAAACATTAAAATGGTCCCATTAAAGGCGGGAAATAATATTATCAAATAACATTGAATATTAATATACTATTTACATGACATCCTTGAACTATGTTTTCAAGAAATGTTTTGTTTTCAAAAAATGATTTCATGAAAAATTAATGTTTTCGGAAAATGTTTGCTCAAATTTTCCCGAACATAAAAACAAACATCTCAACAACATTTTCTCATAAATATTTTCGTTACGTAATTTGATATGAATCATTTTGATTGACACGTGTTTATATTAAAAAAAATGATGCTTAATCTCAAAAATAAATAATTTGCCTAATACGATGATATTTATTTTTCAGTAAATTATGTTAAAAAATACTATTAAATAGAGTTGATCTCTTAAATTCATTCATGTCAGCCTAGTTGATGATGTCGTCTCATGATGGATCATTCAGGGTGTGTTGATGTGCATCACACGGCGACGTCGTTGTCGATGAGCAAAAAATCACAACGATGTCGTTGATGGATGTTCATTAACGGTCACTTAAAGTTAACGGTCATCGTTAAAGATACATGAACGTATACATTTGAGACCAAATGTGATGATATTTTTTCAATATGACTCACATGAAACGCATGACGTTTGTCTCTGATAAAAATATTGTGAAACCTCACTAACAAGAGCTCTGATAATACAAGATAATTTTGAACTCCCAAGAATCACATTCACAAGTAAAATGAGTTGGACTATACAAGTTCTTGATAACTAATTTCTACGGTCCACAAATTTCTTTAACGAGGTTCCACTGTATTTTGAAAAAGTAAGAAATTGAAATTCGCAATCATAGATTCAGATTATTAGTCTTGCTGTGTTGCACGTTGCCTGAAGTAGAAATAAATTCACGTGCATAGCGCGATGCCATCAATGCAAACGTGCATTGTTTTCCATCGGTCATCGCACATCGATATCGAGCGATATCGATGAGAATGTATCGATGGCATGGACAGACTCTGAACGCACCATTAGTTGACTATTCTCCAGTGGAAAAAATCAACTCATATGGTTTGATGCTTGTTTTAAAAAAATTGTATTGTGCATTTTGTCACTGCATAATATAAATTCATTGGAAAATGTGTAGGTTCAATATTAAATAAGTTACTTATGTACGTTTACACAACACAAGTACACTGTTTAAAAAGTTGTGTTAAAAAGGGAACATGGTTAACAGGTTGGGTTAAATTTTGCACAATGTTGGGTAAAATTTGACACAATATTGGGTAATGGTGCACGTTTTACCCAACACTGTGTCAAATTTTACCCAACATTGTGCAAAATTTAACCCAACCTGTTAACCATGTTCCCTTTTAACACAACTTTTTTAACAGTGTATAAAAATTATTCACCCAACAAAAATCACCAGAGCAAAATTATAGCAAATATTAATTATTGTATTTAGTAACATTATTGAACACTAGTCATGTAGTCTATGTCCTAGGTGCAAGTTATGGTCAGAAATATGATTTTAAATCAACAAATGAAAACAATGCAAAGACAAATATAACACTACATATTCTGCTGACTCTGCTACAAGTAATTCAACAAAATGTCTTAATGCATTGATTTTTTAAAAGAGATTTCATCTGGTACAATTTCTGAAATCGGCGTTACATTAAGATGACCAATATACAATAAAACTGTCAATTTAAACCATTTCACTGCATTCTATCTTCCTTTAACTCGATATATAATTCAGAAAATGTAACAAACAAATTGTTTTCTTCTGACAACATTAAAAGAATGCTAACAAGCGACAAAAGTACTTCAACAAATTGGTATTTTGGGGGATAAATCACTGTCTGTCTTGTTCTTCATATGTTACTAACATGTAGAAATCCCTGTATTAGCCTCTGTATACATTGACAGGGTTAATGAAAAGTGAATGATGTTTTTCTTCAAAACATTTATCTTGGTTTCAGCATGCCTTCAGCATTGTAGCATTCACCAACAAGCATGACAAACAGCCTAATAGAATAAATCATTCGTGTTTGCATTCTAGTTAGTTTCAAAACATGGTTAAACTAATCTGCGCAGGATTGTTACCTGTGTCTTTTCCATTAAAATTTTACTTACAACCTCACTTATACTCACTTTTCTCAATCTAATCTTGTAAAATTATTAAAAGCAGCAAATCTGTGGCACTGTGCACAATAGAATTTGTATTGAGCACAAATCGTTCACTTTTAGTCTTAAATCATAACAATAGCCTACTAATATTCAACTTTAATCTCACACATACATATACATTATTATTAATACTAATATACTCCCGGGGGGCACTCACATATGTGGGCAGGGTATATATGTCCGGCGGTCCAGACCCCCTTTTTCAGGCCGCCAGGCCGCTCACTAGATCCCCATTTTCTGCATGATTCAGTTCTTTTGACCCCGTTTTTGAGAAAAATTAAACAATTTTAACTCTAACTGCAAAAAATCGGTTTCAAAGGTCAAATTTTTACAGAAAATCAATTCACCAGACCCCAATTTCGGGGCTTTGCGCCTGACATACCTACCACTTTCAAAGTTGAGTGCCCCCCCCCCGGGAATATACTCAGGAACAGATTACATAACAAATAAAGTAAAACAGAGACTATAACTTACATAAATCAAGTACAAAATCACTAATATCAAATTACTAATTTGGGGTAGTTTTAACATCTGTGTCACTGTGTACAATAGAGAGTATCCACTTCACTCATGCGTGATCGCAAACAAAAGGGGTCATTCCCTTAAAGTAATCTTTATTCAATCAATGACCCTGAATCTGGCGGGCTATTTTGAAGCAGTTTATATGCTAACGTGCATGACGTTCCTGGTGCTGCTCTCCTGAATGGTCTGAATATTATATAGCATTCCCGCAAAGATGGCCGCTAATCTAAAACACGGATAACCTCTATAGAATTAGTATTGAGCACAATAAGTTTATGATTTAATTGTTTTACCATAGTCTGACTCATCTCACACATACATTATTAAAATTCTCATATCTTGCTCCCGGCTTCCCTGATGCCCAGGTGACATGTTTACCTCTTGATGTCAAAAATAAACCTCTCAAGATTTCTAATTCTAAATATAACTGTATATATAATGCCCATCACCTTCTTGCAACGTGCCATATACGCTGGTCCCCTGCCTCTCATGTCTTCAACAACTCCACACTGACATAAGACGCAGGTATCCGCTAATGAATCTAAGCACTTGATTGGCCCGTGCCCTGAAGGCATTTGTTTTCCGCGTCAAACACTTAACATGCGTGACGCATGGTTGATTGCGCAAATGCTTGTAACGCGTTGTTAAACGCGGGCGCCATGCAGAGGTCGCGCATGTAAACATCGCAAGTTTTTTCAACCTCTTCAATCACGAACGTTTGCCGTGTAGTTTGATAGGGCGAGTGAGCTGTCAAGTTGTGTAATTCTACTGGTCAAAATTTTGACTAATTTTGATCAGCCAATACCTGCGGTGATGGTCAGTCTGAGCCATACAGTGAAGCGCCCACATCGAGGGTACCAGCGTACGTGCCATATAGCCTTGTGTCTTTTACACACTATACACAGTTCAAACAGTTTAAGGATGACATTTATTTATGTGAGTGTCCATCATATCAAATTAATTTAGTCAATAATGCTCAGTTTTCAATTGCCATTGAAAAATTTTTAGTCGGATAAGTCGGATATAAGTAACTGAGTTACCTGACCGTGCTGCATTGCAAGCAAAACTTACTTAGCGTATTGAGCATAATATCTTAACTCAATGTTACATTTTTGCAAATTTATTTTGTACCATAACTTTTTAACAAAGTGCTTAAAGTTAATAAAAGTACACATTTCCAGAAAGGAATTTTCACAAGGAACATGATGGCGATGTTGATTTTTCGTGATTTTTTGAGAAAATCACGAAAAACACACTTTTTGGCCATTTGGGCTTCCAACCAAGCTAGAAATAATTTTTTTTTTT
Organism: Ophiothrix spiculata; assembly: GCA_000969725.1. Taxonomy (NCBI): domain Eukaryota; kingdom Metazoa; phylum Echinodermata; class Ophiuroidea; order Amphilepidida; family Ophiotrichidae; genus Ophiothrix; species Ophiothrix spiculata. The sequence goes on along the minus strand of JXSR01S075201.1, from coordinate 41,948 downwards.
AAATAACCTAGGAATGGGAATTTTAATTTCAAACACACACTCGCATGTTGCGTCTTTTTTACTTTTTAGGATTTGGGCCAATTTTTTTGATTTTCATGCCAAATAAGGTCAAAATTTCACCTTTTTCCATTTTTTGACCTTATTTGGCATGAAAATCTTAAAATATAATCTTTCAGATGAGACCAAAAAATCAATTTTCATTTTGGGACCCTTAAGGTACCTTTCGATATGACGGATCACAAATTATAAAACGCTGTAAAAAGGGATATAATTGGAGAGACTTCGTAATCTTAGATTACATGGGGAACGTTACAGGAAACTGGGATTTTACGGAGAAAGGGACGTAAATTTGGGTTAATACAATGTACAATCACACAATTTAAGAGAAATTTTCCGTTTTTTTGAAGAGCTGAATTGCATAACGGCTTAGAAACCATTTTTCAAGAACGAGTTTTAGCAGATTCCTTCAGATCTCACTTTTGGGATGAAATCCCGAAAATTTTACTTTTCCCAAATATGGACATCTTATGACCATATTTGGGCATTATGCCCAAATATAGTATTTTTTATTATACATGTCCAGGTGTTGAAAATTGGTATTTATAGAGAATATCATAGCTTTATGAAGAATTAAAAAAGACATTTGACAATAAATTTAAAATTTTGAAGATTAATGGATTACGTCCATTTTAAACAATAAAACAATGGCCAGATAATATTTGACAAATTAAATGAATTACACCTGATATATTGATACAGAATTACCAAAAATCATAATTAGCAATTTTGCGACAAATTTTGACGTCCTTGCAGTTTTTTGCCCTTTTCTCGAAAAGTGTAAAATGGACGTAATCCGTTTTGCAAGTCAACTCTTCATTTTACGGCTAGATCTGTAATACTGTCCGTTATTTTACGACTTTCTATAAACTTCCCTGTAAAATGTGCTGCTGGGGAAATGACATTTTCCGATTAGAACCCCGAGTTTACTGAATTTTTACTTCCTTTACATGTTTGAAAAATAATAATACTATCATCACCATGTTATGGACAATAATTAGCATCAAGTCTCCAGATATGAATACCAAAAGATTGACATTTGTACCGACTGCCATTTCTAATACTGAAACAGTGCAACAGTGAGAAAACAAACTTGCACGATATTGATAAAATCAATAACAAAAATCAGCATAATGTGGATGTTTGATATTCTAAGATGTCAAAATGTAATACAAAACAAATCTCTAGAATCTTTCATGATGCAAGGAAGTGATATTCCTCTCCTTTTGAGTTAGAGGTCTCTATTTATGCCCCAGGTTGTCGAGTTATCTAAACAAGGTAAGCTACTTAAGCATCAGCCAAGTACGGAGAAAGGAAACGACAATGGCTTACAATATACAGTTAAAGGCACGGGTAGTTTAGAAAGGTAGAATGTAATGACTATTTTCTACGTTACTATCTTGGAAATATCTTTATATTGACTACAACAGTATTGTTTCTTGACGTCTTGAGAAGGTGTGTTTAGTTGAGTGGGCTGCTAGAATGATAAGTTTTGCTTAAAAATCAATCAGTAATGCAATGTAAGATGTACTTTTATTTTTATTTCTCACAATAATTAAAAATCAAACATGTGCCATTCTGCATGGTTTAAGGACAAACAACCTTGAATGGATCTGCCATTTTAGCTTACCGTATTGTCCTGTTTCTACTCATGGTTGCCGTGTATTACCGGTTGTCTTCGGGTGTTTCCGATTGGAGTGGCCAACAGAAACTGGAACGGGTGTTGAATTTTCCGATTGCCAACCGGAAACCCAACGATCGGTAACAACCGTCAATAGAGGTGGTTCTTACCCGTTGTCTTCGGATTAAATCTGCAGCAGAAACAGGAACAGAACCGGCAGCGATTGAACCGGAAGTACGGAAAGGTAAAGGTCAACATCTATTCTTCCCTGAGGTCACCGAATACAGTAAGTGTAAACGGATCGTTTACCGTGTATTTTCATTTGTATTCTGACATATCTGAGCAAAGAATATAAATGTTGAAAGTATTTCAACGTACTTTCTTGGGGTAACACCAGCGTTATTAAACTGTTGTTTACTAAAAAATAATGACCTGAAGCTGACCTAGCAGGTTTTCGCACGTCCGGTTTTAGTGGTACTTCAATCGCTTTTTTCCTTGTGAGTAGAAACGTGAAGGTAGTTGATGATCCGGATCACGAACACCGCTATATAGCGGGTATAAGAAAAGCCGTGAAAGTGGCCTTGTGTCAACAAATAGTTCCGTCAAATATCATGGATGTGTTACATTTTACTTTACAAATTGGAAGAAAACATATATTTTTGCTAAAACGTCATTTGAAAGGTCTATTTATACTCTTTTTATGTATAAGAAGCACACTTTTCATCATTTTAATTGATGAAGTTATACTTCCATAAGTAATAAGGGAACACGATTGGTTCGGGTGGTTAAGATGCACGAAGGTTGAGGTGCGCATAGGATTGCATGCAAAATTATAAGAAAATTATGATTTATAAACACACATATTGTAAAAAATAAAAATGTTGGGGTCATAATTGTTTGAATATACTTCAATGAGATATGTATAATGCTAATGCATTTATCGAATATTGACATGTTATCCAAATTTTGTTGTTTCTTAATGGTTTATATGTGGGTAATTTTCTCTATACATTAAGGGTCGGATAGACTTCGTCATTTTTACTTATTCTAAAATACAGACAACTGAATGCATATAATTGACCTCGACAATTTTATCGATCGGAATAATCGGCTAATACTCCCAATAGAATGATACAAAATTAAGACATTGACAAACATTCCAAATGAAAATGTTTCTCATTGGAGAAATATGAAGCAGTGAGTAAGTTTTTCCTTCAGAATAAAATTCACAGTACCTGTCAAGGACAGATTTCAGATTATAATGAAAACCTAATTATCGTAAACTACGATTACCCAAGAAAATAATGTAAAATGAATTATATAAAATATTACAGATAAGTAATCATTGCAAAATGTGACGTGATGCGAAAAACATTTCACCATCATGAACACTTTGATAAATGGTAGAACATGAACATTTTACTCCATGACAAAAAATTTACACCAATAGAAAAAAAAATAAAATGTTCATTCCGAATGAACATTTAACATAGTGGTGAAAATGTAACAACATGAAATAAATTCTAAATGAAAATTACTACAAAATGACGAAGTGTATCTAGGCATTTACCATTACAAAACATGCAGTTATACTCGAAAACTTTAAAACGGCATATATTTTGACTGCGTTGACGTAGTTGGTAAAACATAACATTTTTCAAAAGGAAATTTAACGAGAAATCCAATTCAGTTATCAATTTTTAGGTTGTGTATACAGGGAAAAATATGACATATAAATGTCCCAAAAATGTATTAATCTTTTTATAAATTTTGATTAACCTTTGTATTTTTGAAATTATCTTTGAAATTGTTCACCAAATTATTATTTTATGGAAGAACATGAATTAATGTTTGTATTATCTGGATACATCTTTACCCACAAAACCAAAATGTGCTATTTTGACCAAAATGCATATTTTTTATTTTGCACCTTGTATAATGTGTACCCATCCTTTAAACTTGCTAGACTTATTTAGCAAAAATTAAAATCCTTGAAAAAAAGCTTTCTAGCAATATTTAACTTTGTGGGTTTATTAGGAGTTACAATCCGTTGAATACAAATTGATATGGTTTAACCAATGTTTTAGTTTGAAATAAAAAAAATAGGACCAGTTTCTGACTTCAGCCCTTCTACAGAATTAAATGTGAAATGTTTCATTTTCTTGTCATTTACAACAGAATCTTCCATGATGTTTAAAAATTCAACATCTAGAACAACATTTTATCAGTTTTAACAAAATCCAATTCTTACAATATATTCTATCTTCAGTGATCTTGATGCAAAACTGCTTTGAGTTATAACCTTATAGTTACTATTTTAGTTTCTAAAATGATTTCATAGACAACGGAATGTTTTGCTACTTAATGTTTGAAAAACATTCTAAACGGCAGCCCCAGGCTCAATCATACATCAATTCAATTTTTCCTTTTGTTATGTAAGCTATGCGATGCCGTATTTCTACTCAGTGAAATCGAGAGTATTTTGACAAGTTTGATTTATCACAGCGATGACACATGTCATCTGTCTAAATGAAAAGCCGATTTTAGTTCATTCTGAACTGAATAGCATGGTTTGACAAATTTCATACGATTTACAAATATATCGTATATTTTTAAGAGAACATTCTTTTAAATCAAAATTCTTGGTTCATTTAAAAATATTTTGCGACATGAAACTTGATATAATTAGGAAACAACCACTAAACAAAACACAACATAACTTTTCCTCTATTTTCTTCTGTAAAGCAATATTTCTATATTGTCAATTCTACATTACTATCTTAATTAAAAACGTTTTACAAATTTTCCCCAAACTTTGTTTTATGATTTTCAAATAACAATAACATTAAACAATAATACTATTTACATATCATCCTTCAAGTGTGTTTTCAGAAATGTTTTTATGACAGTTTAAAGTTATGGTTAGAAAGTATAATGCTGCCTATTCTGGTGAACATACAGTATTACATCGACAAAATATCTCGATACATTAACATTTACAGTTTATAAGATTGCAACAGTTACGATTTTACACCAGTTTCGATATCTGAAGTCAGCGTTACTTTTAAATAATAAAGATGTCCAATTCACGATAAATTTCGTCAGTTCATTTCACTGCATTCTATCTACCTGACCTAGATACACAATTCTTCATAAAATGTAACAGACAAATTGTCCTCATCTGAAAGCATTAACAGAATGCTAACAAAAGTACTTCACCAAATTGATATCTGTTGGGATATATCGCTTTACCGCATTCTCCATATGTTTAATACAAATATGTAGAAATTCCCTCTATTAGCCTCTATCTTCAGTGACAGGGTAAATGAAAAGAGAATGGTGTTTTTCTTCAAAATATTTATCTTGATTTCAGCTTAACTTCAGCATTGTTGCGTTCATTTATAAGCATGAAAAACAGCCTAATAGATTGAATTATTCGTGTTTGCATTCTCGTTAGCTGGAAAACATGGTTAAACTGATCTAATCAAAATTGTTGCTCGTGTCTTTTCCAATGAGTTTTATTTACAACTTGATCACCTTTCAATGAGATGCTTCTCCGTCTAATCTTATAATCGTATTAGAGGTAGCAAAAGCCCAAACTATTTATTTATTTAGCTTCCATAACTGATAACAATAAACACGAATTTGTTTTGAGATGATTTTTAGGTGAGCAAGAAAAAAAGACAGGATACATGCAGATATAAATTTTTTCACACAATTTAATTTTTCTTCAAACTACTGTGCGCACACAATTGCGATGCGTTATGTCTTGGAGCGGAACATTATATATTGTATGTTAACAAACTTACAGTTTAGCACTCTTGAATACATGTTAATATATATATGACTGGCAAGCAATGCACCCCACCAAATTAATCATTTAAATCCACTAAAAGTTGACCTGCAGGTCGTTGATCTCATTTTTGTACCAGAAATTAGCCAGTTGTTTTACACATCTCTTAATAACGCATTTCTTTATGAACCATTTGGTGCCAAAACGATTAACAGGTACTACTCAGCTTCATATTTTTGCAATTCATTTTTGAAAACTTTCGAACAACTCTTTAAGCAAACAATTATTTTAAAACATCACAATTTTTCAAATTTTAGTGGACACATCATGGGCAATCAAATGCGCAAGGAAATGGGGTCCAAGATCTGCCATGCACTTTCGTAAGTGGAGGTACTCCCCTGTGTGGGCAAGAACCACCACTGAGTTTCTGGCCAAAACCGTATGAAAGCATCGAAATTGCATAGGTTAGACGCCGGACTCCTCAGAAGCCTGCCCCACAGAACAGAGGCATACCTCAATCAGCCTTTGCTGCTCTGGAGGCGCTGCCTGAGCATCAAGCCAGCTGCTCCTCCACACCCGCGGCAGGAGTCCCTCTTTATTCAGCAAGGCACGCGTTCATGACGACTTAACGCCATGACCCAGTTCCTCTCCCCTTTATTTGAATAGAGGGTGGGAGGGTGGGAATTGTTTGCTGCGTTTTGTTCCGCATCCAGACAGCAAGTGAACGAATGGCTGGCGGTTGCTTCGTGGCCCAGGTACTCGACCGTACCACATGTATCCCTCCGCGTCTGCCAATCAGGATACATTAGCATGCTCGATTGGCTTGCTTGGAGCAAGGGGGCGTGTACACACACCGCAGTACATGCTCTGTCAGAGCTTAACAAATCGACTGGTTGGCATATGGGTGGCAAGATTGGCTATTACCTCAACCCCACTTACTCCTCATTAAAAATTAATAAAGAGCAAGGATTGTGAAACAATCCGAAAATTAAACAGTGGACAAAGGGACCAAAAAACCACCCAACCCAAAAAGCGCTTTTGATTAGAGGAGCCTAATAAAAACCGCACATATTTCAACAATCATGAAAATGGTAGTATTCAAATGATAAATGTTCCTATTGTAGATATCTTAAACTACATAGTATTATTACTTCTTTTTAAAAGCTGGGCTAAACAATGCGTAAACTGTATCGTTATAGCATGTACATCTTTAAACTATTACAAACCCTTTTATTTTGAAAAAAGAAAACATTGGGGCAATCTACCTTTTGCAAATTCAGATGAATGTACATCTCCGTAAACCATTTTGAAGTAGACTGTGGTTGCCCCCGGGGGGGGGTACTTACATTGACGGAAGGTACGGGTATGTGCCGCCCTCGAGACCCCCTCTTCAAGCCTCCTCTTCCGCTCCCCAAGATGCTCTTTTCAAGATTACCCCAGTTCCGAAGACCCCATTTTCAAAGAAAATTATTCAAAAATGTAATTTATCATGTTTTCAAGCTAATTTTGAGCGATTTTTAGCTCAAATAGTCGTATTTTTATGGGAAAAAAGAAGTTCCTGAGACCTCAATTCGGGAAAAAATCAGTTCCATAGACACTCTTTTTGAACAAAATCCGTTCTGCAAGACCCTAT